>OMKY01088813.1:3407-13743 GCA_900302395.1 Bregmaceros cantori | reverse complement strand
CGTACTTTATTTCGTCACAGATACAGTGAAATTCATCCTCCGCATTTAACCCATCCCTGAGGAGCGGTGGGCAGCTGCGTGCGCAGCGCCCGGGGGCCAACTCCAGATTCTGAGCCAGTACCTTGGCCAGGGGCACTGACTGGAGCAGGTTAACTAGACCATGTTTTTGGTGGTGGGGGAAACCGGAGTGCCCGGAGGAAACCCACGCAGACACGGGGAGAACATGTAAACTCCACACAGAAAGGACCTGTCCGGGTTGGGATTCGAACCCAGGACCTTCTAGCTGTGAGGCAGCAATGCTAACCACCGCGCCACCGTGCTGCCCCTGGAAAAGAGAGATAGAGCCAGCGGCAGTTTGTGAGAGACACCGTTCTCTCGCATACGGCGTAACGGAGCTCTCTTCCCACTCCAGAACAAGCATTACTTTTAATGAAACGACGAATGAATAAATCAGCGAATGTGGAGCCAACTTCAGCATCCTTACGTAGGTATCGGCAATCGTTTAAATTAAACCAGAATTTTAAAACGAGTAGGCCAAAGTAGGGGCATGGCGATTTGACGACCACCAACTCCCAGCGATCTCCGCTGAGCGCTGCCTGCAGCTGCGGGTACGGCAGCGGCTTTGTAGCGAGTATTCACCGCCGTGGACGCCGCACCGTATATTTCAAAGCTGTACATGGCTGTTAATCACCACAAAGCATAGACTGTATACCAACACGCTTCTCCCACACACACACACATACACACACAGACACACCTTGTTGTCTTCCCGTGCCTGAAAACAAAATCACGACAGGAGGGGCTGAGCGGACACAGGAGCGGTGAGGGCACACTCACACAGGGCGGGATTAGTGCGCTGCAGGAGATGCAGTGATAACGCTAAGAGGCATTTTGTTTATTTATTTACTAGGGGTGCAACGGATCAAGAGACTCACGGTTCGGACTGATCCTCGGATCAGAGGTCGCGGATCATGGATTTTTTCGGATTATCGCAAAAAAAGACAAAAAGTTTCTCTTTTGTTTATTAAAACAAAATATATGAAATGCATTTCAAGAGGAAAGATGGATATATCTTCTTAACATAAAAAAACAGTAAACATCTTGCCTCACTTGTCTTCAATGAGACAGTGTCTGAGTGACATGACATAAAGTGCAATAATGCACATCCTCATCTTCCTAAACAACATGGAGAAGTTAAAGTGCAATAACGCCCATTTTCATTGCACATCTCTATGTGTAAATGTCCTGTGGAGAACACCATCCCTGTCGCTATGGTTCCATCTGGCGGACAAAAAGCGCCACTGCACGTGCCTTTTTATTACTTTTTTTAATTATTGTGGTTCGCGGTACACGTGTGTGGACCGCGGACCTCACGTGATCCGAACGGATCACGGATCAACAGCGATCCGTTGCACCCCTATTATTTACTCATTTTGGACGATATGATCGCAAACTGCAATGTTCTTTAGGGTCAATATCATACAAATACCAATATCGTCCCACGTTGCTCAAGAAAAAACGTACATGGTCATATTATGCACAACGTTCATGAATGCTGTTTATCCTAGTGTAACGGAAGTGGTAACACACTTAACCATCAGCTAAAGCCAGCACAGCCAATAACTGTAAGCAATCAAATAGTATTTATGCTCAGACATTTCACTTGATAAGTCACCACTGGTACCCACAACCCCACGTTGCATTCTGTGATAGCTCTTTGTCTGTATTACACCATGTTGGGCAACTTTATTTTGTGGTGCACTTTTTAGTATATCCTTCTTTTCTACACATTTTGTAGTAATGAAGCTACTGTACATTGCTATCACCCATTCCTTTGTCGAATTTTTTGGTCGTGTTGTTGGTTTATCCCCTGGATAACTAAAAAAGTTGAGCACGGACCTGGGTGAAATTTTGCAGAGTTGTTGAAAATGACGAAAGAAAGAATTGATTGAATTTTGGTGCATTCCTGTAGCATTTAACTAACATAATAGTCTACGTAGTGACATCACACGCTCAAGGATGATGCCATTTGTGACTGGCAGAATTAAAGCATGGCAGACGCGCCGCCGACAGCAACTTATGTTGTCTGCTCCCAAACTTTCAGCTTGTATAGCACAGCGGTAGCGTGCTCGACTTTTACGGCAATGTCCTGAGTTCGAATGAAGTCGCGGGCACTTCTATTATTTTGATAATCAATTAATTGGCCATTTTAACTGACGATTATTCGATTAATCAGTTCATTTTCTCTTAAAATCGGAACGATTATTAAGGTGAAACATGAATTATTAATAGTTTGCAATTTCAATACTGCAACCTTTTGCTGTTCCACTATCTTCACTTATTGGTAACATTACCAAGAGCCCACTGTTCCGTGCTAACATATCATTTTGGGTTTTCACCCAACGTTACTTTAACTAATTTTTATTGTATTGTTTGTATTGCTCTGGGCTTTAGCAGTATTCAGTATTCATGAGAATAGGCGGGCCATAACACTGGGAATGGAGAAGAGAATGGGCCAAACGAGGAAACGATTCATCGCTGCCGATTAATCGATTATCAAATTAGCTGGCGATTATTTCAATAATCGATTATCATCGATTAATCCGTTGCAGCTCTAGTGAAAAGTGAAACCCCCTGGCCACTTGACAAGTAGATCCAGAGCTGGATAAAAGTGTGGGTACACTCTCCCTCGCGGTCGTGTTGAATCAATGTAGCAGTCACAAAGTTGCTCCCCTGTCATCTTGACCTGTCCGCTGGAAGGCATCCATGTAGCTCAGCCGGAGGAATTCACTAAATCCATCGATTGTCTGCAGTGGAACTCCCCGTCAGCTTCTTCAACCGTCTGCTGACACATCAGCCCTGAGCCTCCTCTGTTCTCTCCTCCTCCAGTCAAACCTTGTTTATGTTCCTCTGAGAGTCCATCGCGACAAGCACAAGTCCCGTTTCCAAATTCTTTTTACCTGCGCCAGGGACGGAGCCCGCGGAGCAGATTATGTTTTCACCCACGTTGCTTTGTCCCCTCGATAACTGAAAAAGTTGAGCATGGATCTGGATGAAATCTTTTGTCATTTGTTGGAAGTGACAAAAGAAAGAAGTGATTCAATTTTGGTGCATTTCTGTAGCCTATAAGTAACATTGAACTGCATGAAAAGTGCTATATAAATTAAGTTTGATTTGATATTAACGTGTGAACGAACGCCGTCTCCCAGCTTGCGTGGTTCTCCATAGTGACGTCAAACATGTCTCCCGCAACTGCGCCCGGCCACATTTAGTCTCCCTAACGGCCAATGGCATTTTTGACCAGCGGTGCCATTTCCAAACGTTTCCGATCTCGTTGGGGATGTTTTTCGGAATGAAAACATGGCGAACGCGCCGCAGACAGCAACTTAAGGTTGTCTGCTCCCAAGCTATGCATCAGCTTGTATAGCGCAGCGGCAGCGCGCCCGACTCTTACGCCAACGTCCCGAGTTCGAATCACGTCTTAAGCACTTCTATTATATTAACATTTCAAGCTTTTAATAATGTTTCATAATCGTAATTAATGCTAATAATCATTCCGATGTTAAAGGAAAAAATAACCGATTAATCGATGAATCATCTGTAAAAATGGCTGATTAATCAAAATAATTGTTAGTTGCAGCCCTAATAGCAATATAGCAAAAGTGAGATTCAAGCATGTTCCACTGACTTTCAGGCCACTATAGAACTGGAAATTGCACAGAAAGCCGGTATTGCAAGTTGCCCATGAAAGAGGCAACAAAAAAAAAAAGAAAAATAGAAGAAAAAAAAAGAAAGAAAAAAAAAAGAACAAGAACAACCAAAAGCTTAAGACAAAAGCCCTTTTGGGGGCGCAAGGTTCCCTGATGCCTAAGACGATGTGATGTGCTTGCACTTACCACTAATGATTGGACCTCTAAAAATGGCCGACGGGCCGGCATTGACATAGCCTGTTAGATTTTATGCCCGGCAACCACCCATTCCCACACACATTAACACCCTGACTCAGTCATGCAGGACGACAGCCAGATGGGTTCGGGCTATTGGGGATTATTGGGGTGTCTTGGCCAGCATTTGAATGTCTTTCTTTCCGCTAAGAGCGCTCTAAACTATTCAGTAGGTACTCGCCATGCTGGTTGCTGTGGCTTAAAATGGATGTCACGGTATACCGTGCAGTTCATCTCGGTATTGACGCAATAATTATGAAAAAAAAAAGCCTGCCTGTTTGTCATTACATATCTATGAAATAGCATTTTGGTCCACAAGAAGGCAGTACAGGAGAATAGAAAAGGAGAATGTATGAATCTATAGACTTAGACTAGAACTAAAATAATCTCCACTAGAGGGGGAAGATCTCCACTCATCTTACACTTAGAGGCCTTTGTTAAACCACAGAAAGTATGGGAATTAAAATGACTATACCAATCTGCGTAAAATGTTTTCTAACGTGTGCATATCAGTAATTCCGGTACACCTCTATAGACGAGTTTGGGGGGGTGCTTCCAGTTAAATTTGCACTCGGAACATCACTTCCGGTGCCACAAACCAGATCTAGTGGTCAGATTTTGAACTGGTGTGTGCTTTGTGTATTTTGTGTGCTCAGACATCGGTCCAGTACCAGAGTTGACATAGGCAACAATAAGGCATTGGAAGTGACCTTAAGAAGGGCGGGACAAAATGACTCCCGCGTCACCGCGTCGCACTTCACTAGATGTTATGCTATGCAACTTCTAAAGATGTGCGATGCGTGGACGATGCGTTGGCTCGCCAGGGTACTACTATACAAGCACTTGCATTGATAATGGCTTGCCACACATACTGCTAGCACTAAAAGTACTATTTTTTTGTATCACTATGGTGTAGGTGATTCTAGTTGTGTATGATTTGTACAAGGTGCTGTACAAGTTTGTGGACCCAAGCAAGACAAACACGGAGAGGGTTGTGAAACAACCCATTTATTTTGTTTTTTGCCTTCAACTCTAAATGAAAGTTGTGTAATGCATTCACAAGGCACATGTACTCCTTGCAATGGTGAAAATAATATACAGTCTTTTGCTATACTGTTCATAGGTTCCGTCTTTGTATTCTGGCTGCAACTAACGATTATTTTGATAATCGATTAATCGCCTATTTTTCCTGACGATTAATCGTTTAATCGGGTCATTTTTTTGTCACTTTTTCAATTAAAATTGAATCAATTTATTAGCACAAATTATTACTCAAAGTTTTAAGTTATTAGCACAGTTTTTAGTATTAGCACAGAAGAGACTACTCTTCCATGCTAACATATTGGTTCATTTTAAGATTTCCCCCGGGGCATCCAGCAAAAGTGACAAGCTTCCCGCCTAGCTATTCACCCAAACTTATGTTTTGTTTTTATTGTAATAGGGCCACGACACAGGTAATGGAGACTGGCATTGGGAACAACACATATTCAAAACATTTGAGCGTAAGTTGGACCAAACAAGGAATCGATTATCAACTTTGTATGATGAAACATCGTACTTGGGGGTTCATGGATCCCTTCACCGCAGAAAGCTTGACGAAAAAAGCCAGGCAATCCGACTCACAAACTCATTCGATCTCACCTTTGCTTTGTGGGCATGCAAGAATCAATAACTTCTACCTAGGTGATAGTTACATCAGTGTTTTGTTCTTTGCCGGCACCTCGTCCAAGAGTGCTGTCCTTTTGGAGAGGGCGGCTTACGATCCTGGCGACACCTTATCTCTCCCGATATATGCCTGGTGCGGTGGTGTCGTAAAGTATTAAAAAAAAATAAACTGAGAGTGATAATGTTGCCACATTAAATTGCTAAATCAGTCGGCACTGCAATAATTAATTTGTTATCGTAATTAATGGATCATTTACATCATTTTAAATCTGTGACAAAATATCTAGATGTGATCAAATATTCAGATTTTGATAGATTGTGCAGTCCTATTCTCATATGAAGATAAGCAGAAATAGTTAACTATTTCCACGGTCCAGAAGGTCATGCTTTGAAAACAAAACCTCACAGTTACAAGTTACTCGTTAAAAAGTTCTGCTGCCCTGTGGCTCAGCCGGGTAGGCGGATCAGTGGAAAGCACACGTATGGCTCAATCCGGGGTGAGTCCTGGGTTTCAACCCTGACTGACGAATCATGCGGATCATGACTCTGGCATTGTTGATAGAATGTCAGGTGTATTCTATTCTTCTGTGTGTGTGGCTATGCATTTGCGTTAGGCGAGGTTACATGACAGGCAGATTTGTTATTCATACACTCACTGGAATCTACAGCATATGGGATGTCAGGATCCATTCTCTTCACTGACGCAGCCGTTCTGTCTGCGGTTCGGTAGTCTTTCTTGCTGAAGTGACTGAAGTGACGAGAAAGCCGAATGTATGCGCGGAACACAGAGAGCTGTCAGGGTAGATTGTTTCTCTGTGCATGCCCGCCATTCACTGTGTTGACGTGAGTTCTCGTGGAATAATCCCTGAAAAAGCGGCGTCATAGTGAAATTGATGTTTCTCACATCGGTCGTCGTTTTGCAGTTTTGTGGCTGCTGCAATTCCCACGGCGTACGCTGGATGGCAGTAATGTACCGTTCTTGGCTTGCCCCGTTTATTCGCAAGGTGAGAGCAAATGCGGTTGCGCATGTCATGAGTAGTGGGCCTCGGCTTCTAGCTGTTAGCCATTAGCTTCACGCTGATAATGGCCGAAATCGCCCCATATATATATGGGGCGCATGCCATTTTGTAGGGGTGTCCAAATTCTCCATGTACCCTATATAGTGCACTGAAAGTATCCCACAATGCACCGCAAAAAAGTATTGAGCATAGAATGCACCCTAGACAAAGCAATATAACCCACAATGCATTGCGAGACATTTTAACATTGATTGACTATCAGCGGGAGTAAATAGCGACAGACTGCGGCAAATATGCCAACACTAAGCCATAGTCGTCGACGTCTAGGCTGTGACACAAACCCGCCCTCCCAACCTCGCTCCATGTTGCCTTGCTTTTGCTTTATAAAACAAAAATAATGTGATGAACCCCGTCAAGATGGGCCAACCTGCTAGCAACCGATTTGAACCTGTTTAACCTGTTTTAACTATTTGTTTTCAATCTAAATAATGCCCCTAGCGGAGTACATGTACTCCACCCACGGACAGCCGGTTGAAATATAGCAACTTTGCTAAGCCTGTCTGGTACAACCATCTTCTCATATCGCATACCTCGTGCTGAAATGTTTAATGGCCCTGTACTGTCTGTGCTAAAATAAAATGCATTAATTCATTCATTCATTCATCGTTCAACTGTTAAAGGAAAAATGAGCCAATTAATTGCCAGTAAAAAATGCTGATTAATCGATTATTAAAGTAATCGTTAGTTGCAGCCCTGCCTGAACCCTGAGCTTCCTGAGTTGAAAGGAAACTCCTCTAGACTACGTGACAATGTCAGGTGGCCTTTTTAAATTGCTCCTAGTTAAGTTAAATAGATGTATGAGAGTACGGGCTGTCTTTGCATGAAATATTTACCTTTGACTGCAATTGGTAGTGTCGAGCCAACGACCACAGTAAATTGTATGACGGAAAGGTTATGTCGCTATACTTCTTGAGGACCCACTTAGCAAATTTTCAGTCTCTACCCCGCTATCGCTTAATATCTTCCGTGGGGGCTTATGTCACAAGGGTGAAAACGTAGCTTTCAATTTGGAAACAGCGTTTGAACGGACAAGGGACAACATCCATTGGCTGCTTACTAATTTGGTAATGGTGCACACATGATTGCATGATGGCTGTACTCTGCATTGTGCGTGTAATTTCCCGCGGGAATCTGTTGCACATCCATCACATTCTCCCCTTTCAGAATACACACACTCGTCCTTGCTTATGGAGAGTCACAATCCCTATTGCAACTGCAGCATCCATCGGTTAGAGCCAGAATGATCCAGGTCACCAGGTAACAACAAGTGAAACAGTAGCTTTCAACCTGGAAACACAGCGAGTAAACCAGCAGCTAAAGGCTGCCATAGCCATAGGCAATTGACTGGTTTATATAGTGCACATCTGGGGTTACTAACTTTAACTAACTAACTAAATTGTTAGCAGTGCCGGGGGCGGAGCCCGCAGGGCGCAGGTTATGATTTCACTCGTGTTGGATTGTGGATAACTCGATAACAGAAAAAGTTGAGCATGTATCTGGATTAAATTTCCAGAGTTGTTGGAAATGAGGAAAGAAATAAGTGTTTACATTTTGGTGCATTTCTGTAGCCTATAAGTAACATTACTCTGCATGGAAACAGCAATATAAATAAAGTTTGATTTAATATTATTGGGTGAACGAACGCCGTCTCCCATTGTGATTCTCCGTAGTGACGTCACACGTGTCTCCCGTAGCTGCGCCCGAGGCGCATTAGTCTCTTAGACGGCCAACGCAATATTTGACCGGCGGTGCCATTTCCATTGCCAATTAAAACCATCAGCAGCAACTTAAGGTTGTCTGCTCCCAAGCAATGCATCAGCTTGTATAGCACAGCGGCAGCGCGCCCGACTCTTACGCCAAAGTCCCGAGTTCGAATCACATCGCGAGCACTTCTTTGTGTCTTTTTTTTTCAACCTGCAAATTGCGCTTTTTAAATGTTTTACATTTTAGGTTAGACTAGGTTTAGGGGTTAGGTGCAGGTTTGCATGATACTCCACGTCATGGGTACTCTCCTGCAGCAACCACTGGTCCTTTTCACGCTGCTCCCATCCGGCAGGAGGTTCAGGTCCGTCAGAACCAGAACCTCATGCCACAATGAACAGTTTTTATCCCGCTGCTGTACAGCTCCTGAACTCGCCACCACTGTGCAAGTAGCTACACCCCTTCTCTGGTTCTTTCAGCAGACCCTTTTGGTCTCTTAATATTGCTACACAACTGTATTTATATTGAATTATTGACATTATTGCATTTTATAGGTCTTCCGTTTCTTTGCTCCGCTTACCAAAAAAAAGCCTTGCCTGTGAACTTGTATCATTGACCATAGTAATAAACTTGATTCTGATTTCCACACTATGCTTCACTATTCACCTCAATTCTTGGGTGTATTCAAACTGCATTTTGAATTTGTCGCAGGTTGGTTCCTGGATGCTGCGCTGGCTGTTTCCCGCGGGTGGCGCGGGTTGATTGGTCGCAGTAGTATTCGAACCTGTGTTTGTCAACAGCTACACGTGTATTCTGCTGTCGCTCGCTGATTGGATGAATATTAGCCACTCACGAAGTGGGAGAAGGACATAACCAGAGCAGCCTTTCGGCAGAGCGATTCTGTGTGTGTGTGTGTGTGTGTGTGTGTGTGTGTCGACGGAATGTGTGACGCGTTCACTCCGGACCGCAGTTAAAATATCGAAAAGAAGAGAAAGAGAAAGTACCATAATACAATATTGATTATGATAATAATAATTGACTAATGACAGATAGAGAGAGGTGGAGAGGGGAAAGAGAGAGTTGGCACGTCAAATGCCGTTGAAGCGCTCACGGCATGGCACACACACACACTTGATTGTGGAGTTAATATGTTCACATAGCCGAAGGAAGATAGCGTTAGCACATCCGCTGGGGTTGTCAATGTATCCATAAAGTCGCAATGTATCCTGCCGTTCGTCTGTGCGAAACGGGTCCAGTGCGCGCCGGTTCAGACTACGCTGCTACGGGTTCAAACCTGGGTCGAGACTACCTAGTTTAGCTCGGCTCGTCTTGGATGATTTAGCGCGGACTCGGACCCGCTTGCCGCATTCATATCAGCCGGCACAACTCGGAAACGAGTTCCATCTCGGTTAAAATTAGTCGGACCCGGGATACCAACACGTTGGTTTGAATACGCCCTTAGAGCATAGCATTATAACTAGCATTGACACTAATTTAAAATACTACAATTACATTTAAAATACCCACTGTCCTCAATGCTTAACCAACGATTCTTTATAATACTCAACTCACCAGTCTTCACTATCCTCCTCCATTCCCAATCTACTAGCATTTACAGTACTTGATCTTCACTGCTATCCTTTAAAATATATTCTTAATATTTTTTTCTCAATTCTTTACCCACTATTATTTACAATATTGGATCTACACTACTAGCCTTTAAAATTTGTCACCGACTATCCTTAATACTTCTATCCCTTACAATATGATAGCACTTTAACCCATTATCCACTGTGAGATTTGAATTAGGAAAAATGTTGTGGTGGATCATATACAGACTATATACACCTTGTTTTGCATTCTTCCGGCAAAGGGACCGCCTCTGGTATTCCTAGATCATAGGACATAGGATTGATTCAAAATGTGTGGCTGCGGTGCCAGACTGCC
>OMKY01088804.1:0-10248 GCA_900302395.1 Bregmaceros cantori | reverse complement strand
CTTTTAAGATCCTTGTTTTTGAGAAAAAATACTGCGGGGAACTTTTTTTCAATTTTTCAATTTTTTTTGTCTCGTTTTTTTCTTTTTCTTTTTCTTTTTTTTTTTTTAGTTTTCTTGCCATCTCTGAGAGTGGACATACCAAACTCTGCCTACAACAGCAGTCTACGGATTCCGGACCAAATGAAACAATTGCCTGTTTTGAATTTTTGACAACTTCACACAAGCTCAGTGGGCTGACGGTGTGTTCGTAGTTAAAGTTTGTTTTGTGTGTGACAAGCGGGTTTTTTGACCATGCTGTTCACCGAAAACCATCTTCATCCACCGTGCTACCCATCGTAGCCTTGCAGTGAATGGTTCTGCCGTGAAATATGTTCTTCCCTGATATTATATTAGCCTTCTTGATCTTCCCTAATCTGCTTTTGCTTGCGTGTGTGCACTGTACTTTGTTAGCATAGCTTAGCTCCACGGACCCAAAATCGGGGTTGTCAAAAATCGGTATGCAAGTTAGTATACTAAAGAGATGAATGAATGAATGAATGAAGTTTATTTCGAATATTAGCACACACACACACACACACACACAAATAAAAGTAAATGAAATGAATTACAAATAATGAAACACAATAATACAATCTGAAATAAAGATATAATGATGATGAACATAATATTCGAAAAGGAGTGAGAAGAAGTAAAACGTATTACTCCCACCCCTTGTCTAGCATAAATAGCATTTGAATGTAACGGCATACACATATATGCTATGCTGCATACACGTATGTTATTTATAATATACATGTAAAGAGAGGACATGTAATGAAACGGTGCTGGTAACAGCAGGCAAGATGGCGGATGGACTGAACAGCTATTTTCTTAGATCTTATGTTTTTCTTTCAGAAATCGGCGAAATGAGGCAGTGCTGGTGGACTGGTGATTTCTGCAAGTAATTGCTGAACGCGGGAATCTTTCATTTTTTTTCTGAATACGTTCTCCGTGACATCGTACTTGTAGAATAGGGCTGCTGCACCAGTGATGTCGCGACTTGGCAGCGGCAGCCAAACTAACAGCGCGCTGGTTCCAAAATGGCCGCCGCTGCCAGGCCAGGACGTGGCCTCACATGCAACAGCCCTATGGGACGACCGGCGATTTGGCTCCTTGTTCACCCCAGTTGCTCAGCTGCGACCTCTTGTGGCCGTCTCTCATAATGCACGCCAGTGTCGTCTCTTTACATGCTGTCACTATGGTTATACGATCATGGTTTGGTTACACAAAATCAAATGCTGCAATTTCTAGTTGCTTCGTCCGGTGTTGTGCCGGATTTGGCACCCCCCGCCAGAAAAAGCACCCCCGCTCCCCGAGCGCACAACTTCCAGTGGTGCTAGCATAGAATACCTGTAGACATGTAGTTATGGGGTGGATATTGATAAGTAGGCCGAATTTCAGAGTGGTACCCCTTTTATTTTGGTAGATAGCAGGTGGGTGCATAATCCAGCAGCATCATTGCCATGTAATGCTGCCGGATTATGCACCCCCCGACAAAAAGTAACTTCCAGTGGTCGCACAATTATATACTTTTACACATGTACTTATGGGGTGGATATTGGTGTGTGGGTCAAGTTTCGGCTTTGTAATTATTTCCTGATAAAAGATACCAGGGGGTGCCAAATCCATCACAACACCGGTTCGCCGCTGTGTGTGTGTGTGTGCGTGCGCATGGAATTAGGCAAGAGTTGTATGTATCGAATCAGTTAAAATCAGCTAAGAACATATTTCAATATGAATTTTGGGCTGCATTTTCCTTTAGGACGAAAATGCCTTCTCTTCAGGTCAGAACATTCTCACCCACCCACCCTTCAGGAAACGAAGCATGGTCTCAAAATATTTCCAGCCCCAACTAAAACAAATGAATAAAAGTTGCTTCATTGTTTACACCCATGTGACCCTGCGGACATGTGAAAACTCACCACAAAACTGATCGTTGATGCACAACCCTTAAACCCCTGAGTTCTTCCAACGAGAGTCGAATGGAGCAATACTTTTCAAGTGTCCAGGAACCACCTCCACATGTGTTGCATATCTCTTTGTGGCTATAAATAGGGCTGGGTAGCTATATAACAATGCTCAAACTACAGTCACCTAAGGCAGAAAATCTGCCTGCTTCATGTAAGATAACAATACAGAAACCACACAGTAAGACTAGTTACACAAACATGACCTTAAGTGCTCCCCATTTCATTTGTCCATTTTGTGGGCTTCTACCTGCATCTGATGGAGCCACTGGAAGACATGCTGATTTCTAACATATAAGGCAGGGTTGGGAAGATTAACTAGCTGCGCCACGAAGCAGGTTATGTTTTTGTTGCATTGGTTGGTTTGTCTGTCCTCAAGATAACTGAAAAAGTAGTGCACGGATCGGGATGAAATTTTGTACAGTTGTTGTAAATGACACACGGAAGAATTGGTTACATTTTGGTGCACTTCTGCCTATAAGCCTTTAATCACCAACTTATCAAAAGATTGCTGTGCGTTTACCATGGTCACGTGACCAGACTTCCGGGTCACAGGGCCCGCTGGGAAATGTAGTTGGCATGTTCGCCGGTTGGAATACAGTCTATGTAAGTCAATTGCAATGAAGCTACTCGAGCACTTGCATTGATAATGGATTGCCAGACATACTGCTAGAACTAAAAGTTTTTTTTGATGACTGCAGCACAGGTTTGCAATCTCTGAGTTTTAAAAAGAAGTTGTAAAAGAAATCTGTAACAATTACAAGTTACTTATGAAAGTTTTTAATTTAAAAAAATATTTTTGACATAATCGGATTACCCAATTTTAAAAGTAAAAACTTTTAGACTACTTTTGGATTACTTTCAGAAATACCTCTTGTTGAACGCTATCCAGACGTACCTGCCCTGGTACACTTGCCTGCCCCTCCGAGTGGAGGCGCCCCAACCATTACATTGGTGATCAGAAGTGGGCGGTAGCCTCGTGGGACGGGGGGCGGTGTAATGGATGGTGCCGCCGCGGCTGAGGTGCCGCGGGGCATGCTGGGATTGAAACCATGAGTGACTGAGCTGTCGCTCGCGGAGGGTTATAAGTACGATCTGGATAGTGCTTGGCAAGTAGCCAGGCTGGCATCTAGTGAACACTATCCAGCCTTCCCTGGTACACTTGCCTGAGAGAGAGAGCACCTGAGAGGGGGAGATGTAACAAGTAGCCAATTGTTGACACCTCAGTAAAAAGTAGTTTTTTTCACCTCAAATTTACTCATGTAAAAGTAGAAAGTAACTTGTGAAAAATGTACTCCAAGAGTAAATGTAATGCGTTACTGCCTGACAATATTTCTCCAGGACAGCCGGTGAGAGTTCACATGCAGAGACGGGGTTAGATGCAAAGATCCGGGGGCAGCTACAATAGTACAGAAGACACTTGACAAAGATGATGCATGATGATTATTCTGTGCTTTCATGCTTACCCCGTCAGTTAAATAACATATTGTAGTAATGGTGCCGCGGGGCATGCAGGGTACGAAACCCTTAGTGACTGAGGTGTCGCTGACAGCGCTGTACAAATACCAGCTGGATGGCGCTTGGCAAGTAGCCAGGCTTGGCCTCTTGTCGACCGCTTGCAGACGTATCTCCCCCTCCTCCACGTGGGGGCGCCCCATCATGACATTGGTGTCAGAAGTGGGATCGTGCCGCTCGGTCAGATGGTGGGGGACACGTGAAGTGGGAGCTGGGCTAGCGAGGACGGAAGCCTTGTGGGAGGGGGGCAGTGTTGTGAATGGTGCCGCCGCGGCTGGGTTCTACGGGGGTATGCTGGGTGCGAAACTCTTAATGACCGAGGGTGCGCTGACAAACCAGCTGGATGACGTTTGGCAAGTAGCCAGACTTGGCCTCTTGTCAACCGCTTCCAGACATATCTCCCCCTCCTCCACATGGGGGCGCCCCATCATTCCAATATTATATATAAGCTATATAAGCACATAAGCTAGCTGTGGGTTCTCCTATGAAACGTGTGTGCGATGTGTGAAGGAGTAGACTATTCTGGCTCCAGTCTCCCACTTTAGTTCCCTTTTACGTGAATCTCAAGCGCAACAAACCAATCAAATCTTCCGTGGCCGCAGGCTTATTAATGGAGGTGACGCACGGCTTTCGGTGCCTTGTAGCGACCCTGTGATTCATCGGCTCTACGTCAAGATGGCGACACCCTGCCGCCAAGTTTGGCTTATGAGTCCTTGGTTGCCATGGCAGCAGACACTTGCCAACACCCAGTGATGATGCCCACACTGTTTTCTGAACGACAATATTGGTGGATGACATCCAGTGGGAGATGGGCCAGCATCAGTCCCTTCACATGAAAGTATGATGTTAACTATTCATACTAACTATTTCGGCTGTACATAATGATTATTTTGATCAGCGATTAATCTGCCATTCTTCTATAGGGGGAATCTATTTGTATTGCAATTTTTTTTTTCATTCTTTATTGAGAGAGATAGTGACAGGATTAAATCGGAAACTGGGATGAAGAGTTGGGGGGGCTTGAAAAAAAATATTTTTCAAACATTCCGTTCTGAATGGTTCAGCCAGGCCTGTCTTTAACGTTTTCGTTCTCGGAACCGTTCTGCCACCAAAATATTGGTCCTGAACCGGTTCGGAACGCAAAAATTTTGTTCGTTCTTAAAGTTCCTAATTTTGTGAAATATTACGTTTTTTATATAGTTTATACACAATATATTTTGGTTGACTTTCAAACTTCAGTGCAACTGTATTAACGTGTAAACCGAGTTTAAAATGCCATTATATTTGCCTCCTTGTCTGTCCACAAGATGGAGCCCCAGATGCATGGGGCTTGATGTTAAAATATATAGAGAACAGAAAAAAACGTTTTTAACCGGTTTTGTGGATTTCATAATGTTCTGTTTCTGTTCCGGAACAGTTGAAGAAATATTTTTCCGTTTCCATTTCCGCTCCTCGTAAAATTCAGTAAATTTCCATTCGTTTTCGGTTTTCGTTTTCGTTCCTTGAACCGGTTGAGAGCCCTGGGGGAGACAATGCAGAAAAGGCGGAGAGGATATGCAAACCCTCAGCGCTGCTCGGCCTGGGGGACGCGCTCTCTAAGCCACCACACGGCCACTCTGTTGTAACATTTCCATTTTAGCATAAGCACGTGTAACAGGTGTGTACGGTAATATTAAAATTTCTCGATACGCAGTGATTGAACCGACAGGCTGCATCGGCAATTACCATAAGCAACCGGCTGCTCTATATAGTCCCCTGTATGCAGTAGCTCCTTAAGGTAAGAGCGTCTACTCAATCCCAGCCCCCGTTTCTCCTGTTGCATTGTGGGAAATCCCAGTTTCCCACGTGATCTGATTCTAACCCATCATATCCCTCTGGTGTAATTTTACACCCTTTACACAGGGTAGAGCCTACTTATCCGTGCTACCATCAGGACTTGAAAACAAAATTATTTTTAAAACGTTCCGTTCCGAACAGTTCAGGCAAGTCTATGTTTAACGTTTTCGTTCCCGGACCTGTTGCACCACCAAAATATAGATCCTGAACCGGTTTGGAACACAAACATTTTGTTCGTTCTTAAAGTTCCTTATATTGTGCAATGTTAAGTTTAGATATAGTTTTTATACAAAATATATTTGGTGGACTTCCAAACTTCGAAGCAACTGTATTAACTCCATTACATTCGCTTCCTCATCTGTCCACACGATGGCACCCCAGATGCATGGGTCTGGTGACTGAGAGTGAAATTGGAAGGAAACAGTCTCCCAGACAAAGGATATGTTAAAATGTATAGAGAACGGAAAAAACGTTTTTAACCGGTTTTGTGGATTTCATAATGTTCCAATTCCGTTCTGGAACAGAAATCTTTTTTCGTTTCCGTTTCCGCTCCCCATTAAATTCCATAAAATTCTGTTTGTTTTCGGTTTTCGTTCCTTGAACCGGTTCGGAGCCCTGGCTACCATCAACATTGGTTTTTCACCCAGAATTGTTATCTTCATTGAATTCTCTATGTTGCTGTGAGGTTAAACAGTGTTTGGTATCCATGATGGTGGATGGCATGACACTGGGAATGGAGACTGGCATTTAGTCAGGCCTGTTGTGATAAAGTAGGCAACGTAGGCAATTGCCGAGGGCCCCCAGTGCTTAATTTGTCAAGCCGGAGGTCCTGGAGCGCTAGGGACGAATAGTTCCCCCAGCTCAAGATCAGCTGGGGGAACGCATGTCAGAGGTGGGGGAGCGGCCGTCAGAGGTGGGGGAGCGGCCGTCAGAGGCTCCTACTCAGGCCCCCGAGTAGGAGGGGGCCCCCTAAGGACAACATGTTACCTTATTCAACACTAATAAATGTTCATGCGGAGGAGAAAATGGATGCCACTAATTGATTAAAATGCACAAAATTGGTTGAAGGAAATACAATATTTTCTGGTGGAGGCCCCCCGACCTCCTGTTTTAAAAAAAAATGGCCCTAGGGCCCCCAACAACACCTTCGCCTAGGGCCCCCAAAACCTTAGAAACGGGCCTGCATTTAGAGTAACTGATATTAAACATGTTTCAGTGGAGGATGAACCAAACTATGAAACGATGAATCATTGCCGATCAATCCCTTAATACATTATCATCCATTTATCGGTTGCAGCTCGTCCGGGCTTTGGCTTTTCAGCCACGGGGCTAGTGGTAAACGGCACAATATATCACCATGGTAACAAGTTCGCTGGGGGGAACTTGATCGGGAACATTACGGATCAGTGATTTTTGGACCAAATAATGTTTTAACCAAACATTGACATCTTTAGTCGGAACACTGAAGTGAGGGTGAAGTGGGCAGAGCCCACGCTCTGTGGGAGTGGGGGGCGGCGATGGTGTGTGAACCCCAAGTTCTGGCAGGGGGGGCTGAAACAGGTAATGAAACCGTGCCCCACGCACTGACCCCCGCCGGACACTGTCGCAGCCGCTGCTCGTCCGCCGCGGTCTCCTCCAGGCCACCCGGGAGCAGGCATGGGACGCATCCACACATTACAATGGAATCAATGTACAAGGCAGGTAGTTCTGGTAAAATCTATAATTGTAATAGGACTTGAATTCTTCAACATGTCTGTTAAGTGGGAGCACATCCCTACTGCATTATTAAACTAGAAGCACTCAGAGATTACAAACCTGTGCCGCAGTGGTACAAAAAGTAGTACTTTCAGTGCTAGCAGTATGGGCAACCTCTTATCAATGCAAGTGTTCGTAGAGTAGCGCGATTGCTATTGACGCCACCGGCGAACATGCCAACTACATTTCCCAGCGCCTCCTGGACCCGTGATTAAGTATGATTATGTTACTTATAGGCTACAGAAATGCAGAAATGCAAAATTTCATCCAGATCCGCACCCTTTTCAGTTATCGAGGGGACAAACCAACGCGGCTAAAAACATAACCTGCTTTGCAGCTATGCCCCGGCGCCGTTAAAATGGATGGTGGCAAGTTGCGCTGTGCCACACCCAAAAGGTCAACGCGTTCCATTAACTAATCTGCGTTGGACTTACGACTGAATGCAGCCATCCCATTGGTCTAGAAGAACATGTGACCACATCGGTGAGTGACTTGAAGTGGTATTTGTCTGTTTCATCGTGTTACAAGCCGCCCCTGCTCTTGATTATATTTCGTTGACTTAAGTAGATATTTGGATCAGTACTTTGTAATGTTACCCAAATGTAATAGAATACATTTTTATTACATTTTTGTGATTTGTGTGTCAATTTGTACTTGCTGAAACCCTCCACACACACTCCCACCTGTTGGGTGGGAGTGTGTGTCGTGCGTGTCTTGTGTCTCATTGTTCGATGTATATGTTATATGACAATGTAACAACTTCACAAAATGAAATGTGTGATAATTTCATGTTTTATGTGTGCTACGAATTTTTGATAAATTGTGCGGCAGTAACCATTAGCCATTAAACTATTGTATTCCATTTTTGAGAGACAATTAACCCCTTCAGTGCCAACCATTTTGACGCTAAAAAGCATGCACTGATATTTGAAGGTCCGTCTCACAAAACAGATTTAAGGCCATATAGATAATATGTATCTAAACAGCACAGGTCAACAGCGGCGAAGCTAGAATATTTCTAGTGCAGTTGCTTAGGGGTTGCTTAGAAACGTTACGGGGTTGCTGGGCATTTTACACCAAAACGGATTAAAAAAACGTGTAGATATGGATATAAAATGAATGAATTTTTCATATTTACAAACATGCGGACACAACTGAGGGTCTTTTAAACAGTCAAGTAACAACAAAATAATGAAATGCACATGAACACTTACATAGCTAGGATATAACACACAGACCTCCAGGGCTGGGAAGAGATACATTTGGATTACTTAGAACATACCGGTTTTCAAACAAATGATGTGCTAGTTATGCTATTTGTTATTATCATTTATTTAAAGCTTTTTTGATTCAAAAGTAATGCCCTATTAGACGATTTATTTAGAAATTATTCATTTAAAATCATTTCTAAAAAAAAAAAATCCAAAATCCCTCCATAGCCAATCATGGACAGCACCACTAGAGAGTGCCCCAGAGCCTTTTGTGGGATTTTTTTTTTTTATAATTTGCATTTCATAATTGATCACAATATGTACGTAATATGTATTTA
Organism: Bregmaceros cantori; assembly: GCA_900302395.1. Classification (NCBI taxonomy): domain Eukaryota; kingdom Metazoa; phylum Chordata; class Actinopteri; order Gadiformes; family Bregmacerotidae; genus Bregmaceros; species Bregmaceros cantori. The sequence continues at coordinate 1,587 of OMKY01088804.1, read as the reverse complement.
TGTAACACAATCAACAATTTGACTAAAATCCTGGCAACCTGAACCTACATCAATGTCACAGAATTGGAGAGGCAATACAAATACAAAGATAGCATGTATGATATGTGTTTCAATCAAATACCATCCAGGAAGGACATGATGATTGTAAAGTTTTTAGTATCCTCACCGCAGCACATTCGTAGGAGACTGTTCATTGCACAGGCGTCGATCTCCTGGCAGTCGAGGGTCCTCGCGCTCTCATCGCCGCCGGCATCGTGCATGACAGGTGGGCCTGCGTCTGCCTCCCCCGTCTCCTCGTCGAGGATAACTTTCGCGTAGCCTGGCAAGCCAGACCCAATGCATCGTCCACGAATTGCACATCGCTAGACGCTGAATTCAGCATTTATTCAGCAATGTGCAATTCGTGGACGATGCATTGGGTCTGGCTTGCCTGGCTAACTTTCGCGTGCTGCTCATTTGATCGGGTTCGGCCTCAAGAACAGCAGGCGCCTTTCGTTTGACTAGAAACCACTCCATGATTTTTTTTCACAAAAACAGCCTGCCAGCGGACAAGCGTGACCTCAAATAAGGGACGTGACTCGTGACCCCCTCACCCCTGCAGGTAGTTATCTCGAGAAACGCGATAACTTTATTTTTTCATTTAAAAAACAAAAGCATATTCAAATGTTTTCTTAAATGATCGACATGTATTAATTTATAATATAAATTCATTTAGCACAACAAATAAAAAAAGTAGTCTGATGCTTGGGGTTGCTTTGGGGTAGCATTCAAGAATCTTGGGGTTGCTTCAGCTACCCCAAGCAACCCCTTGGCTACGCCCCTGATGAATCATACCAAAAAAGTAGAAAACTATTTTTACTTATTTGTGTTCCACATTGCATCTGATGCTTTTGATGATGGTTTTGATTGGTGTGTTTAACACATGTAATATATTCCAGTGATGTAATCTTTTTTTCTCAATTGATAGCTAGAATTAGAGACTATTTGGAAAGTAATCTGGAATATTTAATGAAATATTACGTGTTTTCTGCATTGAACATATTCAAATATAGACACAAATGCTCTCTCTCTGTGGCTCTCTCACACACACACACACGTAAAAACATTAAATACTTGTACAGCTCTAAAATAATATCTTAACATTTTCAGCAAGCGTAATTTGGAAACTATTCTATAATATTAAATGACATGCTTTGCAATGAACACATGCTTTTTTTACACAAAGATAAATAGTAGAGTGTTAGTATGAACATTTATTCCAAAGTAGGTTCATTACAATAAATATTTTATATTGTATTATTATTATCAATGGCCGAGTGGTTTGGACATCATTTTGTAATCCATAGTTAGCTGGTTAGAATCCACCGTTATATCCCATTACTGTACCAGCTCACTGTACCATAGAAATGAAAACTCACATTCATATGGCGTTTAAGCCTGAAACCACCGCCGTCTTCGCTCGGCTGTTTTCAAACTTTTGCCGGTTCGCCCTTTCCGCCGTCAAATTGGTGCCATCCGAATGCGGATCGACGCTAATCGGCTACTTGTGTTTTTGGAACAACACTATGGACTCCTACGAAGTGCGCA
>OMKY01088775.1:0-24837 GCA_900302395.1 Bregmaceros cantori | reverse complement strand
CCCCCACCCCCATAGCAGCCCTGCCTTTATCACAGGTGGTATGTGTGATCTATGCAGATAAGCGTCGCGCATGCCACTGCAGCTTTGTGACAAGAGAGCATTGTTGGAACTTGTCAAGGTGGAACTGAAAAAAACCTGGAAACAAACCATTTGGAGTCTGCAGAGAATCACAGTGGGGCGTCTAGCTCTCGCTCTGGCAAGGCCGACTACAGCCAGACACATGGTTAACCCTTAGGTGCCACAGGGACTCATTGAGTCCTTGTGTTATGGAAGAGAAGAGGTGCAAAAAGATGTACACAATGTGGGGAATCTTATGAAAGATAAACATCTTTGCGATATTAAAGTTCAGTGAAAAACGCATCCCACGCACCTATGATAATTGCAGAAGCATGATCAGATGTGAGTAATAGAAGTCTTTATATCCCGACACTAACAAAGTTAACTTGTTGCACAGTAATTAACAAGGTCGCTTTTTTATGATTAGAAACAGGCATATAAGGGGGGGGGGCGCACAGTGGCAGAGTGGTTAGAGAGCGTATTCCCATAGGCCGGGCAGCGCCGCCGGTTCACATACCATCTGTGGCGATAGTGAGTCTTACCCAGTATCTTGCAGACATTGTCACAATTCTGCGAGATCTCGTTGATCCAGCGCCGCACGTTGACAAATGACTCCATGTTGGTCACGTCATACACAATGATCACCCCGTGCGTGTTCCTGTAGTACCTGCACAGACAGATACACGTATCATATAAAAATATTGCACTTCATAGTAATGTAGGGAGACATATGTCTGTACTATGCCCTCTTGTACACCATTCTCACACACATGACTTGGGACAGGAGGGAACTGGTCTAGACAAAAGAGATTCGTTTGCTGATTCGTTTGCTGATTTACGGCAGGGGCCTACAGAGGACTTTCTGTGGGCCTTCAAGAACTGTCAGACCGCTTGCTTTGGGAATTAAGAGGTCTGCCTTACGTGGAGGTGATGGTCCTGAAGCGTTCCTGTCCCGCCGTGTCCCAGATTTGCAGCTTGACACGCTCGCCGTCCATCTCCACAGTGCGGATCTTGAAGTCCACACCAATGGTGGTGATGTAGCTTCCTGCAGCAAGAGGGCACCGCTGGGATTAGCCCAGATTTTATGTTGTTGCACATTCGTCCAGTTTTCATCTTCAATCGCCCATGCAGAAAGCAAAGTTGGGGAAACGGCCAGTCCCTCGAGGGCTGAAACCACCAAGCTAACCCAGCTCACTAGATTTGCTATGGGTACTTCTCAGGATTACATTCACATTACTGCCCAATGCCCATTGCGGTTAATGCGTACTAATTCTCAATATCTCAACTAGAGTAATACAATTGCCACTGCTTCATTTGGATAATTGTTTAATTACGGCAGTTGATACAAACAATAATTATAGCACTGCAATCCAATCTGCATTAATGTTGTGTGTGAGAGAAGTCATATTAAATCATACAAAACATTTAAAATGAATGTGTTTTTCACAATATGTTTTTTAAAGATACTCCCCACATTGTCTAGATCATTTTGCAACGAGGACTCAATAAGTCCTAAACGTGCCTAAAGAGTAAAAGCTTACATCTTCGCTATTTGGATGGATGCTTTGCTGTAGGATATACAACCTAATCGCCACAATGATTGCTTACCAGCCCTTGGTGACTCCAACTAAAATAACATTGGCAGCCTGTGGATGGCACGCCATGAGAGGCAGAAGTATAAACAGTTATAAATCCTCTGTAACAGGATGCAATGATTGACCTGACACGTGTTAAGCAAACAGATACAAATACTGCACCACCTCACATATATAGGGAACTTAGACATGGCATGACTACACTTCTCATAGCTTTTCCTGAAACTGAAAAATATTGTGTTATCTGTTACATTCATGAGATTGACACTATTTAATAAAAAGAAAGTGTTATTACAACTCAAGCGGAAACATTATGTAGAAGAATTATGTCATTGGCTATGTCACTGTTAATATACTGTACATAATTTATTTTCAGTTATTTGACACACAGATCAGTGCACTGCAGAGAGTTTCTCACTCAATAAATTACTGAGGCAAGGAAACCATTATGGTTCCCAAACTGGATTATAACAATAATAACTGTACTACGCACAAATTGCACATTAATGGTAAATACGGGCAGATTATTTAGCAAAAATATTACATATCACAACCCCATCAATGATAGACCACATGCAAACGGTAGTACAGGCGATGCAGTGTATAGCCACATTGTTGGTGGATGTGTGTATGTTATATACATAACTACTTATGCCCATTGATCACTTTCTGAAGGAATATTATCAATATATATACGTATTATCTTAACATGGTTGCACTTTGCCAAGCTTATACATTGATACATTGTGCTTTCTAGTTTTGTTTGTGCCATGGGCACAGAGTTCGCTTGTAGTTTCTTGCTTGGTTTCTGTATTCTCACACATGGACAGCAAGTCGTATGAACCTTTTTCTTTGACGGGGTAATAATGATACACTGCTGATTGACACTTTAACGCGTCCGTCTCTGTACACAAAATGACTGCAGAAAATCACATATAGGTTCCTTTTACTGAACTATTAATGAATAAACCATACTAGATGTACCAGATTATTCCATAGAGAAAGCCTCTAAATACAAATGCATCACACTGCAGGGGTGCAAGTTGTTTTAGTCATGGTAGGGTTAAAAGTTAGGTTAGGGGGTTATGCTTAGGGTTAACCCCTAACTGTACTGTGACTAAACAACCCGTATCCTGCTGCAGAGAGCCAGCGTTATGGTGACTCACCCGAAAAGGAGTTGTCTGCAAAGCGAAGGAGGAGGCTGCTTTTGCCGACATCTGAGAAAAGAGACAAAACAGGAACTTTCAGTTCTTCTTTCTCCACCTTAACTCCCCAGCTCCAACCCCACACCCGCCCCAGCCAATTACCCACGTGGTCCAGCACCCTTAGAGGAGCTTAGTCCATAGTTAACAGTCACATATATGGAACTGTTCAACAGCCTTCACAATAGACACAAAGGCTATGTAGAGACATTGCCACCAAGACGCAACCCACTGCAGTAGCGGGAACACACATTAGGCTTAGAGTGCGAGTGCACACAAAGGAAAAGGAGAGCGCGAGCAAATTCCTGCAATCTCTCCTACAAGCCACATTCATTTGTAATTGCTTTTAAAAAGATTTTGCATGGTATAAAATGAAAATGGAAATGGGTTGGAGGATTGCATGCACAGGGCACAGATATGATAGATCATTGTGAGAGTACTGATCTTGTGTGATTTCAGCAGATGCTTTTGCAGCGTCACATCAAGCAAACTCAAGCTCAGATGTGGCACGTTGTGTATTGAAAGTTGTGAAAGAAAAACCGAGTTAACTCACTAGAGTCGCCGATGATCAGCAGTTTGAACAGGTGATTGTAGTCCTTGGTCGCCATGGCAACCCACGTGCTTGCTTGCAGCCTTAGCTTGGGTCCGTCCCCTTAAGCAGAAAGGGGGCCTGCCCCAAAATGGTGGTAAGCCTGGTGGCCGCTGGCTGTGTCACTCAGGAAGCCCCCGAGCCCATGAGTTCCAAGCAGCACCACATAGGTTGGTCCAAACAGGTTAATCCTTCCCTCCTGCCTAGACACGTCTGGACATGTTAATTTTAACCGTTATCGGAATGGCTTTTGACAAATCAATAAAGATTATGCGTCTAAACATGTGTGACTGCACACACCAGGCAGCAGAGTTTTCTCTGTGGCTTTCGCTTCTGCATTGCAAACGTTATGTGGTTGACGCCACAAGCCAGGTGTCTAGGTCGGCAGAGCCTCGACTCCTCCGCACCTGGCCACCAGCCAGAGATAACTTCCAGCAGACCGGCCACCCTCAACGCCGGTCTGCCTCCACGCCAGCTGCCTCACTGCTGCCCGACAGCCAGCAGGAGGCGACGGCACGGCCACAAAAAAGGAGTGTGTGGAGTTATCAAGTCTCAGGCCATCTAATGGAGAGTGCGGTCCCCAACAGTACGGGGCCTCTGCAGGCTATTGTTGGAGCTGCACAGTAGCGTCCGAGTTAGGCGCCCTCCTTCTCTCTCTCTGCCGGTCCTTTCTCTCCTCTGGGGATGTAGTCCGCTGCTGCTGCTGCTGTGAGACAATGGGGGAGAAATGCAAACTGCTTAGTGCTTACCACCAATGACGAGTGGCTCACGCTGCCCTCTACAAAGCAACAGCTCCAACAATGCTGAACCTTTTGCCATTTCCACTACCCACATTTTTTTTCCCGGGACACATTTTTCATTCCATCATTTATTGTTCACTTCCATCTTTCATTTATGGAGAGATAATGATAGAAACTGGGATGAAGAGTCGGGGGGTAGGGGTAGACATTGCAGAAAAGTCGGAGGGGCGACAACAACCCACGGCACTACTCGACCTATGGTCTAGGGGACGCCCTCTATAACCACTCTGCCATCACGCCCCACTACCCACACTTTAACTAGACTTGGGATGAGTAATCCTTGACTAAATATTCGTCAACTACAGAGTATGTGAATGGCAAAAACTTTTTGCATACTCATATTTTATAGATATACAAAATACAGCTTACATTTAATTTTTGTCTTTCCCTAATTTTAAATAACTGACTAGGAGATTTATCTCATGTGTCCCATCAAATCTAACTTTATTTATATAGCACTTTTCATGCAGAGCAATTCAAAGTGCTTTGCAGCAACACAACAAAGCAAAACAACAAGAATAAATACCCACATACAAATGAGGCCCTTTTCCACTGGCTCGATGTAGCCCTACTCCACCCTACCCGACGTAAGCTGCAATTCCACTAGCATGGTACCACGTAACCAGGTATTATTTTAGTACCTACTCTGCTGTTCCAAGCAGGTAGTACCGGATATTATCGGTCAAGTCGGATGACTGCCGGCTACCGCTTTGTCAAGCCTCCCCAGGGGCCAGCAACACACCCCCCTCCGAGTTCCATCCCCTCGGCTTGAGCTCCAGAGCCGAAGTCCAGATGGAATTCAGAGGTCGGTGTGGTGCTGCCTGGTGAGGTAGTATTAGGCCGATGGAAAGGCACCAAGTGAGAAGAGTAGAGTCAAGCAGAGTGAAGAAGGGCTGTAAATGTGTATTGGTAGTAACACTATAGACACACAGAAGAGGCACAGGCAAAGGCTAATGTTCTGCACTTGGCAGGCACCTCCCAAACAATGCATTCACTTCATGTCACTAGATAAACATTTCTCCAAGAAGAATTGAACCAATCTGAGCACATTAGTTAAACTACTGACAAAGAATTTCACCAGACCCCCATTAAAGCAGCCCCTGGAATCTTTTTGTAGAGTACTACAACTACTTATATCCCCAAACTTGTAGAATCAAACTGACAAATGCTTCTACGCATCAATTCCATGATCATGCAGGCGGCGGCGCCTAACCTTTTATCATCTATTGTCTGTCTATCCACTGCCACAGGGTTCGTGGAACAGAGTTGTTCCTCGGCCAGCAGATCATTGGGAAAGCCAAAAACATGACGACAAATCTGTAGGGTCTGTCTGCCGTGTCACCGAGTGAATGACACAGCAGACAGACTTTTATAACAGTGATGCAAATAACTCAGGCTCTGCAACAACAAGTTGCCAGCCATCCCGGGAGATGATTAACTGGTAAGACGACAAATGTCAGTCACCGTGAAATTCATCTATGATAGCGCTCCCAATTGAAAGTTCAAAACCACTGCACACCCCAAAGACAAGCAGCATAAAATACACATGGGCGTGAGATTGTCATAGACATTATGATGAGATGCAATCCATCTGCCCTCCCTTCGCCACTGCCGCCAGTAACCAAATAGTTGGTGTACTTTAAGGCTTAGTGCGGATTTTGAAAATCATGAAATGCAAGTCTGCGCTTCAAAAAAAAAACACACACACACTTGCCAAGACAGTAAGACACTCGCATCCAGCACACATATGGTCCGTGTGACTTAGTTCACAGGTAGGGGCAGTGTTGTTCTCCTCCCCTCGCCGATCTCACTTACTTACATTACTCAACTGTACATCAGTCACATCTTCCTGTTACACAATTACCTATGCCATTACCACAAAGCCAAACATGGAATTTATTCATCATATAACAACACACAACACATATAATATATGCCTTTAAAATGCTGCTTTTAGATAAAGTGAGAGTCACTTGCCAGGCATTATAACCAAGAACTGAAAGTCTCACAGAGAAGATAACAGAACAGAGAATAGAAAAGACGGTATGTAAAACGAACTTGCCACATACCAACAATGCCCTACGACTAATATAAAAGGTTGTTATAAATAATTAACCTCAACCAGGGCTCTGAACCGTTTCAAGGAACGAAAACGAAAACGAACGGGAATTTACTGAATTTTACGAGGAGCGGAAACGGAAAAAGATTTCTTCAACTGTTCCGGAACAGCTGTTCCAGAACATTATGAAATCCACAAAACCGGTTAAAAACGTTTTCTTTCTGTTCTCTATATATTTTAACATATCCTATGTCTGCGAGACTATATCCGTCCACTTTCACTGTCAGTTATCAAGCCCCATGCATCTGAGGCTCCATCTTGTGGACAGACGAGGAAGTGAATGTAATGGCGTTTTAAACTCGGTTTTCACGTTAATACAGTTGCTCTGAAGTTTGAAATTCCACCAAATATATTGTGTATAAACTATATGAAAATCCTAATATTTCACAAAATTAGGAACTTTAAGAACGAACGAAATTTTTGCGTTCTGAACCGGTTCAGGACCGATAATTTGGTGGCGGACCAGTTCCGAGAACGAAAACGTTAAAGATAGGCCTGGCTGAACCGTTCAGAACGGAATGTTTGAAAAATTATTTTGTTTTCAAGCCCTGACCTCAACAACAATCACAATTGGTGCATTGTCACAGACAATTAGCACTTTCAGTTTCAGTGGCACTGGCAACCAATTTCACAAGACAATCACACTGCTGTTTGAAGATCCAAATTGACATTGAAACGTAGCAGCATTTAATATTATCGACGGAAGAGGATCTCGCCTTTCAAGTAATACAGTGTAAAATGTATAACTATGGGCAATTATAGTGCATGGCTAAGAATAACACTCAATCCTTGATTGGCCGTGTTTATTTTCACTAGAATTGAAACGATTTACTCGATTAATCTTGATTATTGAACAATAAAATCTCAGCTCAATGAATCGTTCTGAATCTATTCAGGAAACTATTACAGCTACTACTTTGATTAACAACCAAATTTCATCAGTGAATTCATTACAAAACAACATTTAGGCTGTGCAAACACCAATTGTATAATGTCATATTGAAATAGCAAGACTTCAGAAATCCCATATTTAGTTTTGCACAGCAAAATGTGCCCACAACTTGCATCAAACCAGACAGGCAAATCGCAATTATAAAATATATATCTATATAAAGCTGTGCCGTCATATGAAGCAGACACCAACAGATCCACAGTGTGTGGTTGAGAGGGATTTTCAAAGAGACACCGACCAAACGACAGCGATGAAGTCCAAACGATGTGGGCTAGTTAGTTTAGTGCGTTTGTGAGAGGGAAAGTCAGAGTTGGAGAAACATCTCGCAGACTCCTTGAGAAGTGCTGGCACAGTCCTTCGAGGTGGACTATGCAGACAGCACTTTGAAATAATTTGGCACCATAACGGCACAAACAAAGCACTACAATCCCATACATGTGAATATGAGGATGTCCATCACACCTCCAATACATCCCCTGTGGAGAGACATATGGGCCACATATAGAAATAGAGCATTGGCATCGTTACTGCAAGTACTGCTGTGGAAATCCTGATTCTATGATTGATTAACCCAGGCTTCTGATGTTAAATAAGTATCAGACAGACTACTGGCATGTTCCAATAAACCACTATACCAAGCCTTATATTTTAAAACATAACATTCAAGCCAACAGAAGAGTTCAGAATGGCTGTGTGACAGTGTTTCCAACAAATATACTTACAATCTTTGTTATCCATTGTAAGTAATAGTGTTGTGAGCCATCTCAATTTAAAGAATAACAAGAATATCTTCAGACGATCAGAGCAAGAAGAGACAATGATAAAGGCAAGAACATTTTTCACATCGCCAAGTATGTTCTTATTGTGTTTATCTTGAATATGGTGCAGATTGTATTGGGTATTTTTCTTCAATTGATAATGCATCAGGGAAAGCCCAAAAGGCAGTTTGAGAAATGAATGCATATCCCAACGACAAAGTGCATGTAACTGGCTATCACCCTGTGCTTTAGGAAGCACACATGGGCACCGTTTCACAGAACCGACATCACAGCAGTCGCCACTCGAAGCAGACGTCAGTAACAGCGGGATCAGCCCACCACCACCGAGTATCAGAGTAGCTAATCATGATGCAATGCACCACCCACTCACCTCCAGTCCCAGCGCGGAGGAGTTAGCCAGCCTAGCAGCGAGCCATGGCCCGGGGGGAGCGGGGTTGGGTTAGCCAGCTAGTCGTGCCGTTTGTAACATCGAGTCGAACAAGTGAGAATACGGAACTCGGTGATCACTGGAGCTAATTAACGGCCACTGCCACACGCTTCTTCCCCTTCCCCGGGAAGATGCACATCACTTAACTCTTCACTAGCCGCGCATACCCGAACCATCCCACCCGCGAAAACAGTTTCAGCCGAAACACGCACCAGCACCAGCGTTCAACCCCTTACCTAGTTGTTCAGCACAACTAGTTACTCCCAAAACCGAACATCACACCCAGTTAACTATTTCGCTGCCCTCACCCGAGTTAAACGGAGGCGGAAAAAGTTGACCGCCTGCGTCCAGCACTTTTACTGTTATCCAGTTATTATCTTTTAAAAATAAGCAATTTTGGGTTAACTTACCTGGTCAGACTGGTTAACGTCGTCACTGCGCGTAAACTGCTAAGTTCCGGGAATGCCCGAAGGCGTAACCCGCTCGGGTCGGTTCGGACGGGCTCGTGTGGGCTGCTGTGTGAGAGTTTGCGACCACACCTGATCGAGCCCCGGGGGTGACGTCACTGGTCCGCTGGTGACGTCAGCATCACGTGCTGAGCGCCACACCCCGCCGTTGTTTCCGCTGCTCCATGAATGACATTCCACGCCTCTGTTGTTTATCACAAGTACAACCAAGCTCTGGATTATATTTTTTATATTCTTGAATGGTTATTTTCATTTTATTCATTTTTCCAGTCGATTTATACATATTTCACTTACACTCAACACATCGAGTTGGACAAACATTAATACGATTAATCAGATAATATCACTAGATATTAAGAACACACAATGGCAGCAAGACCCTTATTTCTACCTAGAGATGTCAATCAATGAATGCATTATTTCAATTAATCGTTAATGATTCAAAATCAAATTTTCCCCACCCTACTTTATATGGTACAAGACAAGGCGGGACTGCAGGACAATATGTTATCAACAAGATAGCAACTTGGTAAAAAGTAAAGTGGTAATAATGTTGTGGATTTTCACTGCATGATTCTCTTGAAGCTATAGACAAACTATGGACAGAAGGAAGACATTCTTAGTTGGTGCAGTGTGCATATATGGATCAAATGCATTGTACAACAATTCTCCATTATTCAATAAGAACAATAATTCAACAAATATTTGTTGATTAATTGGCATCACTATTTTTCTTACCTATATGGAACTAGGGTCCAGAATATGACAAATATTTCCACAAGTTTAGAATATAAATATCACAATATTTTTTAACTACTTCACAGTCACATGTTGCTGAATGTCACCATGAAAGGGGAACTTCAGTCAAGAATGCCAAAGGTTTAACGGATGTACAAAGGGGGAAGAATTTCATCTTTGCGAAACACGTCATTCTATTACAGACTATTTGTAGGTATTATAGGGGAAATAGGAATTAGCTCTAAAACAAAATTCAGACACAGATAATCCCAAGAAAATAGACTTTATTTGCAAAAAACATCAAAAGGTACATCTCGTTAGAAGCGGAGGGAGAACGCTCTGTAAGATAGATTGGTGAAAACGTCGATGCGGTCACTACTGCCCCCTACTGTCAAAACCTGCAATGACAGCAAAATAGCAAATCAATGAGTGAGCACGAAATTGTATCACAAAATTGGGAAAGACAAATAGATTTTTCATGAATGTAAGGTATTCCATTTTCACAACACACGTGTATCCTTTCTAATAAACGGGTCAAGCTTTTAAATAGCTTTGAAACAATTCCAACTGAAATATCTGCTTCTCTGATGTCTGCCTATCTTGCCTCCACATGTGCACTCATTCTGCACCCAGCAGTGCACACAGCAGTGCTTAAATATGGACGTAAATAGATTCAAGCAACTAATCACTTACACACTTTAGATCTGGTGAGATGAGTTATAATACAACCAAAGAATAGTTATCAAAAAATCAAATGTAACAATTTTTAGTTGCTCCCATTTTTACCATTTGAGTCGGTGGGGCTACTCTATACTGTGCCCCAGAGTGAGCGCATACACGTAGGCAAGAAACCCAAGTACCAACTCCTCCCAAGATCAGGGAGTTTTCCTTTAACCAAGAAGAGAGGAAAAGGTATTGCTGGGGTCCTAGCTAAAGTATACCCACTCTGTGCTGGGTGCTGCCAGTGTTGATAGCCATGGTGTTGATAGAGTGGGTGGTACAGGGAATCTGAGCCGTCACGTCTCCAGTCGCTACACAGTGAGACACACACTGGCCATCACCCGCCGCCAGGATCTAGAAAGGAAATAAACGTTAAAAGGGGGCCTGCAGCCAACAACCAGGCTTATGCAGTTTTACCGACTGATAAAAGGTGTATCCCGGAAACAAAGCTAAAAAAAATCTGAAGTCATGGACCAAACTAAAATTTGGCCATCTTCAATTCAGCCATTCTGAAAGTGTTGGCCTACAAAATCGAACCAGTTCATGAACGTACCCTACAGCATTAACATACCAAATCCTACATCCATTCAAAAGTTAACACATTAACACGAAAGATACGATGTGGTGGCAGATGCCAAAACATTACATCCCTGGCGCTCCATCATATCCCTGGGGATATAATTATTACCGTAGTAGACCAATTGCTGAAAATGTAAACGATTTATTGACTAATATTTTCTTCAAATATCCAAAATATATAGAACAAATACAAGAGATCTTGCATTTTTTTCCAAGTGGAAATATTGTCAACTGTGGACCTTTCAGTGTTAACAGTTTGCATTGAAGTCCAAAAAATGTGTATGAATTAGATTCAAAACATAACAGTTTATGATTTCAAGTGGTGGATATGTAATTTGCATAGAAAAAAAAATGAAATAAGCATTATTCTACATTATGCTTGTATACGCCTCTGTAATTAAATAAATGAATAATGGAGTTGAGACATGAAGTAACTGTTCCAGCTGTTGAACCGAGAGAGGTGTGCACCTTGTCCTGGTAGAAGGCCGCCTGCCGCTGACAGCCCGTCAGAGGGAACACTGACGTGGGACACATGGACCTCAGATGCCACAGGGAGAGGGCGGGACCGCCTCCACACAACTGGACAAGCACAACGTACACAGAGGTAGTGATGGAAAGGGGGTAGCAGATAGCAATGTAGGTCTTGCTCCATTCCATGTACAGTACCTCATTCAAAGGGGTTGGGGGATAGCCCTCGTTTGCGGAGGACAAAAAGGCATATGTGGAATAATTCGGAAAAAGATTCTGCTACTGCACCTTTAAGATGAGCGCTACTTGTAACACTCCAATTTATATATATTAAACATCCATTAGGTATATTACATTATATTGTAATGTTTTATGGTATCATTTGATGTTGATGTAATTATGTTGTTATATATATATATATATATATATATGTGTGTGTATGTGTGTATGTGTGTGTGTGTTAGCGTGATATCACGTGATGCCCCATGTGTGGGGTTACCTGAAGACCACGCCCTTGTTCCCCAGATTTGGGGACACACCAATATACTCTGCGTCCTGTCCCCGTGTCTCAGTTATGATTGTTTATGATAGAATGGAGAGATGTCAGATGTTGTTAATAAATTGCTGACTGCATAGATCCTCCAACCCTGGAGTGCTTTTTATAAATTATAACAATTAATTAAGAATGTATAGATACAAAATTATTATAAAATAATCACAAGGATACATTTTCCAATTGACACAATAACGGACATTGATGCTAACATCTTACCATCCAATCAGAGTCGGTGGTAAGGCAGCTGATCCACTTCCCATACTGGGGGCGAGCACACATCTGCAGTTCATTGGAGGCAGAGGAGAGATCTAGGTCAGTCTGGTAACTTGTAGGGGAGTTCACCGGATCGCTTATCACATTTTCTGTCAGTTTATGACAATCATAATTGCACCAAAGAAACCTCACTCAAACCAATAATGACAACCAAAAGCAGACCCGTTATTACTTAACCGTTATTACTTAAAAGAAGATTACATGGGACAGTTGAACTTGTCTTTCATCGCTGAATTTATGTATATGCCTTGAGCTGCTGCTTTTGCAAATAAACTGTCAAAATGGAATGTAACCCACGAGGGAACTTACCTCATTCTTATAGACTTCAACCCAATGGACACACTGGTTCGTCCTTGTGTCTGAAATATATTAGGGAAATATTGTTTACGTTCATACCTTTGTTAGGAGCTGAAAAATGTTTTGGCAGCACATACTATTCTAAAAAAAAGGTATACGTTCACAAAAAAACACATTAAACTGATTAATTCAGATTGGATGTATTATAACAAAATAAAAAGCTCTGTCCCAGGCTGCATGATTTTGCGCAAAACTAAAATTCATATTTTTGCCTCTGTAATTTTTTCTTCCTTTGGAAGACAAAATAACTTTATACATTCTTCCAAAACATTGCCTATTTGGATTTAAGCACAAATCACACTTAGCCTTAAGTTAAAATCATTATTTCACATTTTCACTTAACAAATTTGTGAATAACTTAATGAACGCTAAATTAATGAACACTCGTTGCCCTAGTTACACACATTTTTAATTTCATGAGAAGAAGAAAGAACCGTACCCCAGATCCGGACTGCTCCATCCTCTCCCCCAGACAGCACCTCTGCTGGCCGGTCTCTGATGCTCACACAGTGGATGTAGTCACTGTGGCCCTGCAACAACGACTGCACACAATACACAACGAAAGCTCAATGTAGAAATGTCTGATTATACTTGACCAAAAAAAAATTCTTTGAAAGCTTTGAACAAATGGGGACCTTCAACCAAGTCTAGGAGATGCTTCTTGTGCACCACCAATGACCAGTGTTGTCACAGTTACTTGTAAAACGTAATCAGATTACTGATTGCTGACCACTCTTAGAACTTAGACTACTGACTATTTTATTATAAAATTAACTAGTCGATTACTTTAGTTACTATTTTCATCGTATTTCAGTGGCTGCCAAGTGCCGGCCAACATAAAAAAAGGTTTTAGTAAAAAGCCCATAAAGTTGGGACATTTGAAAAACTGCATTTTACATAAATAATGTACAAAAAGTAATTTGTGTTATTTGGCTAAGTGCATTTTATCCCATTACTGCTTTGGGAAAATGTGTTAGATTATAATTTACTGAAAAAATGACTAAACTCAAAAGAAACTAAATTGCTTGGTGGCATCAATGCCTGTGCCATAGTATACACATCTAGTAGGACAATCAGGGATTCCCTTTGTGGTATTATCAGCTAATGATAAATAACAGCTAAAATGGTTAAATATCTTTGGCCTAACCTTGAAGACCCCGTTCTCCAGATCCATGATGTGGACGTTGTTGTCTCCACCACCCACCACCAAGCTGCCATCCTGGGGTGCAAATACAAGACAATCCAGTCAACACTACACAGTCTTCAGATTGCAGCGAGATTCAATTTTTATTACAGTCCACCAATTTGTTTTGAACATCAAAGATAAGCACATCATCAATGCACAAGACAAGTGTAAATCAATCCAGAAAAAACATGAAATATTAAATGCAGTAGTTAATATGTAACAACAAATGCAGCATGATGCCATGTTACAACCATTTAGAGAGAGGTAAGTCGTTAGGATTGGATATCCTGGTTGACTTGAGCTTTAATTGACCAATATTGAACATGAGCTGGTTATGTACCCGAGGTAATCACAAAAAAAGAAGTTTTTTCCAGCCCATTTTTTTCCAAGCTTTATTTATTAGGGTTAGTGGAAACAGGTGAAGATGGGGGTAGACATGCGGGAAACACGTCGGTGGTGGGATTTGAACCACCGACTCACTGAGCCTTTAAGGCATATGCGTGCTTTCCAGTGCACTGCCTAACCAACTGAGCTACTGGGCAGCACAAAAGAACAGTTTTAATGGAAGGATATCTGTGTCTGTGTATAATGTGTATATGTGTGTGTGTCTCACTGTAGGGTTGAGAGCCATGGTGTTGACTTCAGGCATTTCCAGACTTGATCTGAGAGACAAGAACATGCACATACAATCAATACCTTCACTGAACATTAAAAAAAAGAGTTGAGTTAAAGTTATTTTTTGGGCGCAAGCACCATTGTCCATTCTTTTATTGACAGAGACCGTGACAGGATTAAATCGGAAACTGGGATGAAGAGTCGGGGGGAGAAATTGCAGAAAAGCCGGGCAGGGGATTTGAACCTGGGGCACTGCTGTGTGGGGGGGACGCGCTTTCTACCCGCTCGGCCACCGCTCGCCCCATGAACGCAACTATTTTAACACTACAAAATGCGCACTGATGTTTGAAGGTCTCCACAAATTAGATCTGAACACAACAGTGTATATTGTAATGAAGAGGATCACCACTTCCTACGAAAAAAATCTAAAAATATTAGAATATATGAAATCCTCTTGACGTCTTTGGCAGTAAGGATGCGTTTTTTTAAGGACATCTATGGAAGTCCGCAGCACTGGAACACTTGACCCAAACATGTGTACAAATGTGTACAATGCACACAACAACTCACTTGTAATTGGGTCGTCGTGTCCATGATGCTTTGGCATTCTGTGAACACATGGATATCAGCTTTCGTCAATATGAACCTCTTAAACTAAAATCTTTCTGGTCCTTCATATCCTAACACGTTACAGAATGAAAAGTCAACATTAGCAGAACATTATCATAACTTTAATTTTATAAGCCATTAACTTGCTGAGAATATATTTTCTTTATGCTGCTTAAAAGTTCTGCCATTCATGGCACCATACCATAGTACAAAGCAGCTCTAAAAATTATTTGAATGATTCATTTGATGATCGACTGATAAAATTAATCATAATCGAATAATGCGTTAGCCAAATTCTGACATCCTCAGCTACTACAGATTTGCCTAATTGTGAATCCCCTCGTACTTGCTGTAAACTCACTAACAAGTGTACCTTCTTGATGAGCTCAGCCCAGCTCCATGCAGTGATAATTCCATTGCCTGCACTCAGGAGGTGCGAGTCAGTGGACACGAGAGAAAATACAGGACCTTCATGGGCTGGAGATATGAGGCAGGAGAGAGAATGGCATTAGGATAGCTCAAGAATAAACAATGGGGAAATCAAGGTTTTATTTCAGTAAGACCTTGAGAGCAATGGCTGATGAAAATTATATACTGTAAAAATAGTCATGACTATTCACTGGCGGTTTGCAACTTGATCCAGGAGTTATATTTTTACAAAAATCAATGTACCTGAAAATGTAAGCATTGGTTTGCGGCTCTCATCATTGGCGTCTGGTCCCAGAGCAGCAGAAAGACTGTAAAAATAACAGATTATCACAATTCCCAGTGTTCTCATATTACATTGGAAGCACCATCCACTTCTGGTGGGATTCAGAGAAGAGCCTCCATGCATACGTGGGCATGTGGACAGTGTTCTTCATGGTCTGACTACCCCTTTGACTCTCGTATTAGATGATAGGTCCTAACAGTCCTATGAACACTATGAACAATAATAAATCATAATTCTCATTTCATTCAGGAAGAAATTGTACCACCTAAAGCCAGCCAGTAATATGTATGTTTATTTATAGTAGTGAATTCAAAACATGCTTGAAATTAACCAACTAACACATTTAATGCAAGAGAAAAACAACTCATTGAAGGATGTGACAAAGGGATACATTTTGGCCAACGTGATGAAGAGGCCATGTTTTGAGCAGGCTGGCATCAGGCCATGGACATGATACAGAGAAGATGAGCTTGTACAGGTGGACTAATAACGCAGATATCTCAACAAAATTGCAGGAAATAAAATAATCACAGCACAGGAATACAAATATAAAACCCATCACTGTATACGTGGTGTGCACAAGTTGCACAACCAATGAGTGTGGGCTATTCATCCTAAAGCAGCTTTTTGCGTTTTAGAAATTGCTAATGGATGCCGAGCTCTCTCCTGATGTCCCATCTAGTTCTTTACCTGAACAAGGCGATGTCCCCGTAGTTGTTGCCTGCCGCTAGGTATTTCCCACACGGCGAGAAGCTTTGCGAGAACACAGACATGTGCAGCAACTGAAACAAAAAGTGTAGATATTGTACAACATGTAACACGCTGAAATATTTAGAATCGCATGTCTAGTCGAGTTGGATGCAGAATGGGAAACAGACGCACGGGCGAGCTGGCTTTGTTTCAATAAAACACAAAACATCCATTTTTACCTCGACTGGCCCCATGGTGATGTTGGCGGGGAAATAAGTTCCACGGACAAGGAGATGGTCGTTTACAAGCCCCAAAGCAGCTCAGATCACAGCGAACAAAAATTAAGTTTTGTTTTGTATGATCAATGGAGCTGTGAGCAGGGAGGGAAAACGCTCATGTGGCGACTGGAGATCACGTCATCATATCGCGCACAAAGAACACTGGGGCGTGTAGTCTTAGTCAGGGGGTAGTTGTAGTTCTAACTTCTGAGCATCAGCGGTTAAATGATGAAAGTTAATAACCATTCGGCCGTTCTTTAAAACTCGAACCCCTTATCACAAAATTACACTGAGGCAAATGAATTGAATTAAAAAATATCGCGTGTCACAATTTATGATTAAAATGCATACCCGGTGCCCCCGCCTTTGGTTCCTTCCGCCCCGCCGCCGCACGCACATACTCTACAAAGCTCATCAGTTCCAAAAACGGCAAGTATTGTGCGTGGTTACGCTCCTGCGCGAACGCGTCCCATCACACTCTCCGCCTGCCCGTTTTTGACGGATCTCTGAAAATATACAGTACCTCTGCGGCATTGCCTGCCGGACGCAGGCACGGGGATGTCGGATCGTTCACGAAACTGACGGCAGCTCCAGCGTGTATTCGTTTATTCCTTACCCTCAAACCATGGCTGTAATCACATGGAATGCGTATTTGATAGCAAATACGGAACACCAGTTTAGAAGCCCCCTGAACTTAGAAATCCGAGAAAGCACATTAAAATGTACAACTGCTTTATTATCAACTATTGACAAATAAATCACACAAGGGGGAAGACAGCGTCTTGTAATCACAACACATAGAAAGAACAATGTTTTGTCAACCATATTATCCAAAATACAGAAGCCAATATCTACATTTACAGGCAGATAAGAGTACAAGCACGCAACTTCATGGGGGATGGGGGGGGATACATAGTGGGCATTCACATTGGCTGTGCAATCATGCGGTGTCTAGCGGTCTACTATACATGGGGAATGACCAACAGTGCAGAGAACTAATTGGTAGCAGAGTATCAACTTTTTTAATCGGAAGTGCAAATCGCTCTTTAGCACAGGTATGAAAAGGGTCGGGGAAAAAGAAGCATGTTACATTACTTTCATGAAGTTGCATATAACCAATGTATTCAATGTTGAATAATTCAAATGCTGATTTAGTGGTAGGGCCTCTAGTGAGGGCCGCTCTGCGCATCCAGTCAGTTCTCTGAAACAAGAGCAAATGATTATATTGATGTTCATTATGCTCTGTTCACCATCGGTCCCTTCCCAATGCTTAGTACATCTATGTGGGGGTCTGTATGACTGTACACGGGATAGACACGAATCGTGCTCTCTGCAAACTTCATACTTGAGCTGCCTGTTAAGTCTCAACCGTTCTCTCCATCCAAGCTCTGAATGTTTCTTGCTGTGCACCATTTTAGTTTCCGATATTACTGCAGTTCCACTCTGCTACCAGCAAGACAAGTCTTGAAATTTGCCGGCAACCAGGGCTTGTCACGAGGACTGGAGGAATCCTTTATCATTCGGTCTCTTGCAGAAAACACAAATAGGGCGTTAAAACTCAGAAGCTCCTGCGTTCATTCGTTGGATTGCAGCCTTTGCGGGGGAGCGGGGGGGGGGGGGGTGTTAATTGAGGATTTCATGTTTTTTGAAGTTGAACAGAATTACAAAAGCAAATGAAAAAAGGGACATGGGGCGCTGGGAGAGCTCCACGTTGGCAGGATTCATCTCCTCCGCCGTCTGTCTGGGGAGCGACTGGCTGAACGTCTGCTGCCGCCCCTGCAAACAAGGAACATACAGGTTAGAAGAACACGTCATAGTGAGAGTGTTACAATGGCATTTGTGTGACACAATTAGAGTGCTTCTAAGCCAACACGTTGTGAAAACATCTGCTATGATCAGCATGGACAATTATTGAATGTTCAATCTGAAGAGAAAACATTCAATACACAATTTAGAGGGGGGAGAATATATAATATAAGTAAATGCAAACCAAATTAAGTGCACTAGGGGGCTGGCCCCCGTACAGTCTTTTTGCTGTGGCTTAGATCGCAGAACTGCATGTCCACTTGTCCCTGTCCTCTCATCCCCCTTTCACACTAATGCAGTCAGTAAAATGAAAAAAACGATGCTTGCATCGAATAACATACTTTGCTTTCAGGACACTTCACACATGAAGTAGAAAAGTCGCCAAGGTTTGTTTCTTCCACAGAAGGCAGAAAGGAGGAGGGAGTGCAAGACAATGCTTTCCAATGGAATATGCTCATTGGCACAGTGGAACGTCAATGTAGCACACAATCCTGCAGGTTACAGCAAGTGCCGCCAACGGAACACGGTATGATGATGGACAAGTAGGAAGACAAATCAAATGACATCCAGCTGTGCAAGAGGCACCATGGTCACTTCTATTAAATCCCAATGTTTCTGTGGCCCTCAACTGGCCACAGAATTGTGATTTAACAATCAAGAACCGACTCGCACCCTCAATGATATCCAAGGAGGGAAGAGATTGAGTAATACACTGGGCGTGTGTTGATGAGAGTGTATCAACATGCCCATCATATTATGTCATAGCAAAAAATTGCAAGGACCTCCTCCAAAAGATAGCAAAGAAATTGACTTGCTTGCAAAGCTTCTCAACTGAGATGGAGTAATATTCTTATCAGGATTGGAATGTTGTCTCATATTCCCCATAGTGAAGGAAGTGAATACATGTAGTTTGCTCAATTTGCATCAACATCTCATTGTACTGTTAAGACACTACACTGCAGAATAACACCTCACCTGCGTGGGGGTGGGGAATGATGTGCAGGTCTTCTGTTCCGCGGTGGAGAATAGCTGAGGGAGCGGGAGTCTCTCAGCGAGTCAGCTGGAACTCTGGGCCGTCGGACTGGACTGTGGACAACATGTTCATAAAAATTAAATACCTACTTTTAAAATCGCTTTATGCTGCTTCTATTGACAATAGACCAATGGCCATTACTGGTGGGCCACAGTTAACCTACGTTGTGGAATCGGTGAAAGAAAGAGCACCAGAGAGAATTAGAATTAGAGAGCAAGTACAGAGTACACGAGTAAGGAGAGATGACTAGGGATTGTGGGTGATGCAGAGAACAGACAGTATAAGGGCTGTGTAGAAGGTTACCAGGAGGCCCATTTTCCTCCCTATTCCTCTATTCGCCCACAGGAAGAATAGTCTAAGGCTTCTTCCGAATGTTGTTAATGTGTTGTGAGATGTAGCCGAGGAACAGGAGCTGCCGTCATTAACACCAACTCCTTCGAGTATGGTGAGTGGGTTATGCTGGCAGGATGATACTGCACCATATCACATTAAGCTAATGATTAAATCAATAGTAGAGGATGAAATAATGATATCAGAAGATGGTCCAATTAAAAGTAAGTTCCACTATGTATCGCAATATCATGAGATAACAATGTAGTGTTTTGACTTATGAGCCCCATCTCTGTATTGCGAAATTGTTTCCAATACCCACCCATGCTCCTGATGAATATAGTAGCTTCACTTCACTCTGCTAGTCATACAAAAAAGATCAAATTGTTAAATGCATTAAAAGATGAAGAACCTTTTGAAAATATACTCACTATACCTTATATTGGCATCAAGGATCCACGGTACAAGCACATGTGGGTGTACATAGCACATCACACACACACTGCGACAACTGCTGAACATTTCTCAAATAGGTCAACTTACCTTTTCTGCTTCTTGGCATCTTCCTCAGACGATGACGAGGATGCTGTGGGCCGCTTGCTGTGGGTAGGAGCAGTCAGCTGGTTGCATTAACTCTGTGATGTGATCCACACAGTGCACACACCTATTACAGTCGCAGTGCTTTGGCCTTGTACCATGCCTATAAATCGCCATGGTACAGGAATGTGTCAAGCTACAACCTGCAGATTGGATCGACCCAATATGGATGTAATTCAGCCCAACCCAAAATTACTTGCATAAATTCATTTCACTAATATGACTTCTAAGTCACTAAACTTGCCAATAGTTAATCTACTTGCCTCAGTGTAGACAGAGCACTACGAAAACATTGTTGTTACTGAAAGCAAGAAACCAGACACGCTGTGGGTGAAAGGAGGCACTTATTCCACATCTAAAAAAACGTTTAAAAAATGTTTAAAAACGTTTAAAGTCATCCCTAGAGTCCACATACTGGTTAATATTTTAACTAAAAATTAATCAAACGTATTTGACAAACATGTATATGCTGCAACAAGAAAGAATTGCTTCCTTTTGTTCCATATTATCAAAATACCTCAATGAGTGCTTAGGAATGACAACCCACAACAAGAACATTATCTCTCCACTTTAGGTTTTCAAACTTACCTTGCCAAGAATGTATTTTGGTCATGCAAGTTAAAAGTCCTGCCTTTCATGATACTGCACCAAAAATTAAATTAATTACCCGAATTATGTCACCTCTAGTGCACACCACATATAGCATTGACTGGTTATTTAGTGCGCAGTTCACTATAGGATACTACAAGAGGTGTCTTAAGTGCATGTCTTTTGTGAATTATTTCTCTATCCAGAACCTAGAAAGTTAACAAAAATTAGTTCCCGTCTCCATATTTGCACAGACAGTCAATGAACAGTATAATTGCCTTAATGAGTTTCAACAAAAAGTGACCAGTGTTGGCAATGTGCATGGATCGACCAGTAACCAACTAGAGTTAATGGCCTTAGTGCCATAATTTAAGTTTTATTCTGCCACTAAAATGATTGCCGGACCTGGCTTGGGCTCTCGAGCCTCAATTAACTTCTGTAGGAACAAAATTGCTGGACTGTGGCCAGATTGGGGCTCATTTTTTTTCAGCCGAAATGTTCTGTAGTAATTCTTTTACCTTACTAAATAGTCTTACCTTTCGTTTTTCTGTGGTTCCTGCTCCGAATCAGAGCTGTCTGATGAGGATGAAGAAGACGATGAGGAGGAACTCTGGCTCTTTCTACCATTCACAGCAGGGCTCTGTGAACGTGGTGGGCGGTTCCTCTCGGGGGAGGCTTCCTTCTGTTGGTTCGCAGGAGGAGTCTCTTTCTTTGGGGGGTGTTTCTCCTCTGATGTTTTTCTCTTCTGACGGGGAACGGGAGACGCAGAAGACGACCCAGATGAAGAATGGGACGAGGAAGAAGAGGAAGATGAAGCAGAGCGCCGAGCTGTCAAATCCTTGGACGGCCGTCCACATTCCCTCTCCAACTGTCGTCCCCTCTCTCTCTCCTTTTCCCTCATCCTTTCCCTGTCCCTCTCTTTTTGCCGTTCCCTTTCTTTCTCTCGCTCCCTCTCCCGTTCCCTTTCCCTCTCCTTTGCTCGCTCGCGCTCCCTTTCCCTCTGACGCTCTCGCTCCTTCTCCCTTTCCCTGTCCTTCTCTCGCTGGCGCTGCCTTTCACGCTCTCTCTCCTTCTCTCGCAGACGTTCTCGGGAGGAAGAGCGGCTGCGACTCCGTCGGCGGCGTGGTGGTGATGGGGAGTGGCGTGATCTTTGGGAACATAAAAGAGCATAACATAAGCAGGGCTTTGAACCAATATTTTTTCCCAAGCGTTTCGCTCCGAACAGAAACAGAATTATAACGTTTCCGGTTATGTGTTCCACCAATAAATTGACGTTCCTGAACCGGTTAGAACAAAAAAATATTGTTCCCGGAACGGTTAATTTCGTTACTGTCAGCTGTTTAATGCTATGTAATATATGTCGGCCGGAACCCACACCAACTCGCTACAAAGACCCGCTGCTGCCCGGTGGTAGTGCTCTAGAGCCGACGTCTCGTTGTGTGTGGGGGCGAGCCCACACACAACACGCTGCAAAAAGTCTTGCGGCGCTTCCTTCTTCACTGCTGCATCATAGATTTTATAAATACTCTTGTTTTATTTTTGAAGTTATCCCAAAGTGCACTCCTTTGAGGAACAAAATAAAACCGGTATTAACCGGTTACCGTTGTTTTTGAATAAGTGTTCCTGTAATAACTTTTCTGGTTTTGTTTCTGTTCCCTGGAAAACACTAAAAGTTCCCGGTTTTCGTTTTCGTTCCTTGAACCGGAGCCCTGAACATAAGTAAAACTGTTCAAAATCAGCAAAGTCACATAAGTCACACAAGTTTCAGATCTTACCTATAAGGGGACCTGGTTCGCCGTCGCGGACTTCGAGAGCGGTCTCTATCTCGACCACCTCGATCCCTTTGCCAGTCCCTTCGATCTCTCTCCTTTCCATGGTCTCTGCTGCGGCTACGGCTGCGCCTCCGGACTGGCGGGAGATCCTGGTATTGTCTAGGTGGAGTTCTACGAGGTGATGGCGCACGGGGCTCAGGTGATGGAGAGACAGAACTCCGACTAGATGAACTTGAAGAACTGTCCCTCTTGTCCGTCTGCAACTCTCTAGCCTGGAGTGGGCTGACACATTTGTCTGCTCCCTGCACTTTAGATTGCGTAGGTTCACCAATTCGCTCTACAGGGCTTGGTGAGTGATGTGGCTCAGTCCCTGAGGCAACCACCTGCGGCGAGGCTACGGCCTTCCTAGGTGGAGAAGCTGGTGGAGGACTGGGGCTATCCACCTGTGTTGGGCTGTAGCGCTCCTGGCCCCGGGTAAGGTCCCTTTTTTCAATGCGGCCCCTCTCTTCAACGTGGCCTGCATCTTCAACAATGACTGACTTTTTATGGCTATCCACAGTCTTTTTTCCTGCTTCCTTAGGTGCACCATTAGCAGTTGTTCCCAATGCATTCTTGGCTTTAACCTTCTTTTTCTTCTCTGGTGACGAAGAAGAGGACGAAGAAGATGAAGAGGAGCTGTCCGAATCACTGCTGCTGCTGTCACTACTGCTACTACTGCTGCTACTACTACTACTGCCTTTCTTTGACTTTCCTTTCTGGTGGGCTATCTCTTGGTTAACATTCCGGGTTGCTGCATTTGCCTGTGCCACAACTTCTGAGCCCTTCTTGCCTCCTTCTCCACGGACAATTGAGTGTCTCTCACTGGAATCGGAATCCTGAGCGTTCTTGGCTTTAACTTGCTTCTTCAGACCAACTTCTTGTCCATTGCTAACAGCATTGGGAGAGTTCTTTCCTCTATTGTTCCCCTGAGGAGGAGAGGACTTTCTAGCAAAGTTCCTGTCCCGTGAAGACTCTTTGTCGCTGCCCTTACCTTGCCTCACCCTGTCTTTCTGTGAGGGTGGAGACGGAGAGGACGAGTCATGCCTAGTCCTTCTGAAATGCTCCACCACTGCTTTTTCAAGACCAGTACCTTTAGTTTTCACAGGACGAGGAGGAGATGGTGATGATGAAGAGTCATGCCTGTTCCTCTGAAGGACTTTTGCGGCAAGCTCGCTGCCATGGTTCCGGGCAACTGGGCTTCTTGAGCCACTAGATCTGACTTTACCCTCTGTTCTTTTAACCTGGTTCCCATGCTCTGGACTTGAGTCTCTGGATTTGTTCCGAGGCTCGGGGCTGCGTCCTCTGACCTGATCCCAATTCTCTGGACTTCTAGAACGCATGTCCCTGTCCTTTTCCAGGCCTTTCCTCGACTGCTGCACATGTTCTGACCTATTTGATTGACCTGACCTCTCTCTATTCTGCTGCCCTCGACCCAGGTCCCGGTTTTCTGGTCTACTTGACTCCTTATCTACATCTTTATCACGTTTCTTCTGGATTTCGCCCGCACGTTCTTGTCTCTGCTTCTCCTGAACCTCCCGGCTTTTATAGTGTCTGGATTTGTCCCTTACTTCCGGGCTTCTGGATTTCATCCGGACTTCCGGGCTTCTGGAGTGCCTGGGCTTCTCACGGATTTCTGGGCTACGGGAGCGCCTGGATCGCCCGCGGACCTCGGGGCTTCTGGATTTCTCCTGGATCTCTGGGCTTCTGGAGCGCCTAGATTTCTGCCGGACCTCTGGGCTTCTGGAGCGCCTGGATTTCTCCCTGACTTCAGGGCTTCTCGAATGCCTGGACTTCTCCTGGAACTCCGGGCTTCTGGAACGCCTTGATTTTTCCTGGAACACCGGGCTTTTCGGTCGCCCAGATTTTCGCTGAACCTCTAGACTTCTGGAATCTCTGGATTTTGC
>OMKY01088769.1:0-10175 GCA_900302395.1 Bregmaceros cantori | reverse complement strand
TTTTGTACTGTTCTTTCTTTTATCCTTGTAGAGCACTTTGCATCGCTCTGCATGAAAGGTGCTATGAATGTAAATAAAGTTTGAGTTTGGAGTTCAGGTGTACAGTTGAAGTTACATGACCTGCAGAAAAAGCTTGGGGCCTGGAGTTTTCTGGGATGTGTGAACATCAGCGCGCAGAGGGCCGGGGTGAACATTAGCGAGCAGAGGGCCGGGGTGAACATTAGTGCGCCAAGGGCCACAACAAAGAACAACACTGAACTCGCCACATAACTGGTATGTTTTTATTCAGCATTTTAATTATTTTATTGTTTCTATGATTGTGTTAGTGTTCCCTGTGTTGGCTGCAGGAAGGGATCGGGTGTCACGTTTCAATTTCATTGTTGTGGTTGTATGACAATGACAATAAATATTCGATCTATCTTTTCAGTGACGAGGAGTAAAGCAATCAATAACATTTGTGTTTTTTATGCCGTTTTGAAGACTTTTAGGACAATTTTTTCGTTAAAAACTCACATGAGTGCAGACACTCCACGATGGTGGTGGCATCGATGAAATAACCGTCACACAGCGGGCAGGTGAGGTGAGGATTGAGATCTGTTAGTTTCACACAGTCAGCTTGCATCTTATCCATCTCCCTGGATCTGAAACACACAAAACACTGCATTAGCCTCAACGGATCGTCCACGCATCGCACGCGATTACCTTTGGGTTTGGTAAAATCAGGTTCGAAAAATGGGTCAAAAAAAGTGCCGATCAAATTGTGTTATCCAGTCATCACGCAGTAGGTGGGACAAGCGGCGTGGAGGCGTGACAAACAAACTCCGCCCTCAGCCTTCAATGAGCTGTGGAGGGCGAATTTAAATTATAATATGAACTAATGTACTTTTTAAGTGGATTCATTCCTAAACCCCTTTTTAGATAGACCTTTTTGACAAACCCAGAAATACACAATTTTATTTTTATTTTCAAAATTCAGATGGACACTTATATTCCATTATAAAGTAACAAGAACTCCTCCTGTGAAATTAACTGACAAGTGCATAAAGCAACTTCTCTCAAGCTCTCTTGTATGACATTTTGAAAAGGAATGTGAGAGTGCACGGGACCGACTTTTATTCTATTCCGATCTTGTACGTGGTAAACATCAGACAGCGCCCGCAGTAGCTGCGGCAACCTGCTTAACGATTACTGTGGATACGACGGCAACTCAAACCTGTGGGAAGAGGGGTCAGACTGGGGGGGGAAGGAAGGGATAAAGGACACCACTCCTGAAGAACATCACAGAATCCATGATGGAGACTGGTATTTAAAACAGCCTTTATTCCTGTCATTCAATAAGAACGGCGCATGAGACATGAGACGGTGGCACACAAGACTGCGACGGTGGACCACGCAAGACCAATCCATCCCCTACGCTCCATGTTTTGGGGATATAATAATTAGCAGGTTATTCAAGTAAACATTTTTCTTTTTTGTCCTTTAAATGGAAGCAGCACCAAATCAGAACGCCGCCAACATCCACCCCTGCACCCGGCAGCTATAAACGCTCTGGATTCATTCAACGAATGGAGGACATGTTGTTCTGTGCATGAATCTGTGCATTTGTTAACCAATAGACGAGTTTACGAGCCAAGTACAGGGAATGATATTTTGAAAATACAATTTGAAGTTACTCAGGACCAATGGGATGGCTGCATTCACTGGCAAGTCCGTCAAAAATTATTTTAGATTAATGAATGTTTGTGAGGCATGAATCCGCACTAAAACATTTGGGTGAGTAATAGCTAGGGTTGGACGATATTAGAAATTGTATAGGCACGATATTGTCACTAGAAAATATTGCGATTTACGATCATATCGTCCAAAATAAGTAAATAAATAATCGAAAAAGCCTATTAGCGTTATTAGTTACTGCTTCGCTTGTGGTGCGCACCAATCGCTGCGGGGTGCAAGTGTGCCTGCTGGTTCACCAGGTTCCGTCAGCAGCAGCAGAGACTACTGCTGTTTCTCTTTCACTTTGACTGCTGGCTTTAAAATCCTGGATTAATTCACAGACACTGCCGACTCCTCCGTTCAGAAAGAGGGTGAAGTTTGCGTTACATTCGCATGTTGATTGATTAAAACAAGGTTCATTCTGACGATGAGATAAAGCGATCTCTCTCATACACACTCGCTCTTCGCTCTCTATTCTATTCAAAGTGTATCAATGGGAGGGCATCGGCGAATGAGGAGGTAGCAAACTTGGAGCCAAATTCAGCGTCCGAGTGGGATCGATCGCACAACAACCTGTTACACCGAGAGTCGGGAGAAAGACAAAGAGAAAAATGTTAACGCTCCAGTGGTTCCACCGCAACCAATCAACCAGTGTTTTACAGAAAGAAAAAATGCTCAACGACGCACATATCCAAGATGACTGAATTGTATCATATTAATTTCATATGAACAGCGATAACGCATACACAGACACACACACGGGCACACACACACATGCACGTCACCAGAATGGACAGAATTGTATATGAACAGTGATAACAAACACGGTGTTGTGCTCCAGTGTGTGTGTGTATGTGGTCCACACACCAAGCGCTCCTTTGCAGCGCTCCCCGACAGAGAGTGGGGGTGATGTGAAACGTGTTTATGTTTACTCGTGTCGCACGCCGCAACATTTTAAACTTACTGACGACACGCAATATTGTGCAATATTCTATGTGACAAACAATAATCGGTAATATCGTCCAAGTCTAGTAATAGCACAGTGCAAGTTCCCACTATCACTGTGTGCTGTTAAGAAAAGTTAAAGTTAAAAATGAGTACACAAGTTAAAAATGAGAACACAGCCATGTAACGGCGCTGGAGCCTAGAATTTTACCAGCCGAAACACATGCGATGAGGGAACGGGGTGCGTGCTGTAGACCGAAGGTTCTTAAGACCGATGATTCACAAAGCTGAACTCCCCACCGCAGCAGCGCTCATCGGATTTAAACAGCGGTACGGAGCGCAGCTACTGCCCGCAGCACACAGTGGTAAGTCGCTGCTCTGGGAAGGGGTTAGGGTAGGGGTTAGGGTAGGTGTGCGTTTGTGTCAGTAAATACAATCATAGTGTCGTGGGAGGGTGGAATGACAGACTGGCGTCCGCTGCACAGCGGTATTCGGCGTTGTGAACTCCGCAGAATGGTCAGAAGAACGGCACCGGCATTCTGAACCTTCGGTCTACAGATGGTCAACTACCAGTTGATTGTTCTGGCCATTGTAGGTCTGCTGAAACATGCAGTGGAACAATGTTTTGACACGGTTTTGGGAATGAGCATCAGTCTCAGTCAGTGCAGGAGCATGTTTTCCCTGACAAACACAATCCAGCTTGAGCTTGTCGACCTGGTTTAAGATGCTCTCTGCTGGTCAACCCGAGACCAGCTTAAACCAGGTCGACCAGCCGAGACCAGCTTAAACCAGGTCGACCAGCCAAGACCAGCTTAAACCAGGTTAACCAGCCAAGACCATCTTAAACCAGGTCGACCAGCAGAGACCAACTTAAACCTAGTACAACTTATTGCTAGTTCAACGAGTGGAAAGCAGGCGGGGGACGATATATCGTCATCATTTCTTGGTCAATTTATCGTCAAGCAAAATGTGTAAAGGTGACAGTAACACAGCCCTACTGTACATGTTTGTAGGGTTTCATATCATGATATTAGCACTGAAACCGTTATTCCAGGTAATCGAGTCGAAGCGAATAATCACCTTTTTTTGAAGTTCTACTCCTCACTTATTCAACGCCGCCTCTCCATCTATGTATTTATTGTTATTATTTTGGTAGTTCAAACTGAAGGCAAATGCTACAAAACTCTCAGAATTCTTTCAAATAATCAATTTGAATCAAAATATCTTGTTAGAATAATCGATTATTAAAATACTGTAAATGTCTGTAGGGTTGGGCGATCGCCCCAGTTGCATATGACGATATTGTCGACATTGTCTCAATAAAAAGGAAATCAAATGTGACGCGGACAACATTGGATACAGCTGATAGAGTGAGAAGGACATATGTGGTCCATGTCAGAATCAGAATGACTTTGTAATAATGTTCATTCAGCAGTCTCAGCTCAGACAGTGGAAATGGTAATAAGCAACAACTAACATAGGTCATGAGGAACCATCAAAAAGGAAGATAAGAAGTACACAATTTCCAATTTCCAGAGTACACCTCAAACACAGTATGTACTAATATGATAGCTAATATAAATGGTCTAGTCATATACATACATGCTGCTATACAACTTGATCTATTACTTGTTAATTATCACAATATGTAATGTTATTGATACATAATGTCTAAATAATAGGTGTTCTTGGTTTGTATTGGTTTATTGTTTTTTTTTTTGCTTAAATTAATTGATTGGGATTGTACAGTATTTCAACACTGTGAAGACTGTGTCTGGGAAATAATAATAATTGCTAGTTAAAGGCGGGGATCGGAGCTGTGCACATATTTCACATTTTTTTTCCAATATTCACACATTTCGGTTGGTGTCGGGTGTTGTGGGGCGCGGGGCCCCCGTGGGGCCTCTCTGGTGGTCGGCCACCACCGCTCGGTCCAGCGGGGGAGTAGTAACAAAGAGCGGGCATGTGTAGCATTCGGCGATCGGCAGCTAAAAAAAAAAAACGGGGCCTGAAACGAGCGACCGCGCCGGTGGTGTTGATCCGGGCTCCGCGGCGGTGCAGCAGCCATCTTATTCCCCCTGACAGCGGAGGGTCTGAGGCGAACAACAGAGCACCGTAACGCCTCCCGTGTGGCGGCGGCGGCGCTGCGCGGATTTCGGGACGATCCGTTCACGTCCGCGAAATCAAACGGCGGAATATTAAAAAAAATGTACTCACCGGATGAGACATATAAAGTATTCCAACAGTCCAGCACGGCAGCAGAATTAATACTAATATTTATTATTAGTAGTATTTTTATTAGTATTATTACAAGCGGGTTTGTGTAAAATTTGCAGCAGTGCCAGAAAGATGGCTTTTTTTGAGCACCGCCAGAGTCCCGCCCATTTTATGTCACGTGACATTATTTTGTCGCCCTTTTTTTCAGCACCGCCGGAACACCCGCCCCTTTTTATACCACGTGATCTATTTTTCCCCCTCCCCCCGCCCTGTCCGCACCCGCCCCCTCCGGGGCCTAGTCAACAGGAGGCGCTGCTCTGTGCAGGCCCCACGGCCTGCAGAGGCCTAGTAGGCAGCCCTCTATCTCCCATATAGTGCACTATGTGGAGCGCACGTCATTTTGTAGGGGTGTTCAAATTCTCCAAGTACCCTATATAGTGCACTCTGTGGAGCGCACACCATTTTGTAGGGGTGTCTGAATTCTCCATGTACCCTATATAGTGGACTGAAAGTATCCCACAATGCACCGCAAAAAGTGGTGAGCATCGGATGTACCCTACACGAAGTATATATAACCCAAAAAGGGATGGGGGAGTAAATAGTGACCGACTACAGCGAACTGTTACAAAAGTACTTTTGACTTTTTATGATGATTGTTGAATTTTATAAATATATTTTTTATAATTACATTTTATAATAATTTTGACATTGCCAACTCCGGTGTCCGAAAATCTCGGCCATTGCTGTTGAGTGCACTGTAAGTGAGTGGACTACATGAGGGGTAGGTAGGTATACATACATGGCCAGTAAATTCGCATGGAATTTAAGTTGGGACCAGTCTACTCTCTGGTGATAAACACACAATATCACTAATAACAATGTTAATACAATACAGTACAATGCTATAACAAACTAGAAGCACTCGGAGAGTGCAAACCTGCACCAAAATCACAGTTTGTAAGATGATAACAGTTGTCAAACAATGTTACTTATAGGCTACAGAAATGCAGCACTTCTTACGTTTGTCATTTCCCATTTCCAACAACTTTACAAAATTTAATCCAGATCCATGCGTAACCTTTTCAGTTATCCTGCTGACAGACAGACAAACAGACAAAATCATAACCTACTTGGCAGAGGTAATGATGTAAATGCACCAAAATTGAATCACTTGTTCTGTGTGTCATTTCCAACAACCATACACAATTTCATCCAGATCCATGCAAAGCATTTTCAGTTATCCTGGTAACAGACAATCCAACCAAAGAGCCAACTCAACCAAAAATATAACCTGCTCAGCGCAGCTAAAAAAAAAAGTCATTGGCACCATACAAAGCAATAGACGAGCTTGGCGGGTAGTTGTGGTTAAATTTCTTGTCTGCCCGGTGGCATTTATTTTGTCATGTCTTTGACTATTTTTCAACATGTCTATTCGATGGGAGCACACACCTACCGCGTTATTTAAAAAGGATGGTGGTAACTTGCGGTGTGCTATTCCACACCCAAATGTTCCTGTGTGGATCTTTGCCCCACAAAAGGTTGATTCAATAATCTGCCCAACCCATCCGATTTACTCATTCTTGTCGGTACTAGTGAAAGCAGCCATCCTATTGGTCCAGAAGAGCATGTGACCACATTGGTAAGTAACTTTAAGTTGGATTTTGACTGTATATATCCAATAAACGGTGAACGAAGTGTGGTGGATAATGGGTAACTGGCACAGTCTATGGTAACTGGTCATAGAGCGACACCTAGTGGTCAGATTTTGAACCCATGTGTGTTTTGTGTGACAAATTCAGCCATCTCTGTCCACTGAGATAACTTCACACAGGCAACTATACAGACACAGGAACTGCATTTCAGACGCCGCTGTCACAGGTTATTGAGCGAATGAGAAATGACCCAGAGAGTAGGAAAAAGTGGGGGTTTAATAACCCTGCATGTGAAAATGAAAACATTTTAGTTATTTTGAAAGACCATTTAGAGGTCGAGATGGAATACATAAACAAAGTCTATCTAAGAACTGTCCATGGTTTCGTCATCAGACACGTTGTTCATCTCAATGTTCGAGTCCACCGGGGCAGAATCAGGTTCCGGTTGAGGCTCCAGGGGGTCGTGCTGTAGGTAGACGAGACAGCATCCAGATAAGTTCAATCGCCAGGAATTGTACAGTTATCCAAGGAAAATTCGTCAAAGTATTGAACCGTGGTGTGACGTGCTTAGTCAGGTAGACTAAGCTCAGACAAGGCTTTGGGGCTACGTCCTTCCGGGGTCGGACGCTGTCTTAAATGGAGGCGAACTGTTGATTGTTGATGCGGGGCAGCTGGAGGCACTGGAGGCTCAGCGGACGATCCGTCAAGTTGCGACGAAGATGGGGGGTGTTCATCCAGCTGTCCCCGCTGACTTGCAACAGGCACGACAACATGTCAGCCTCCAAATCTAGTTGGCAGTTGTAACGGCATCAGAAGTAAAAAATGCCATGTAAGTGTATGGGAACAGATGTGGCAGTACCATAGACTGTATATAAAGTAGACGCAGCACGCATGACGTCATCCCATTGCTGTGAACGAACTCAGGTTGTGCCTCCGACTGCGCGCTGCCATTGTTGACAGTACACGTATATCCGGGACAAGGAGCGATAGAGAGAGCTATACAGTATTTGAGAGAGAAACCCCACACGCGACTTCTTCTGGTGGTACTGTCCACTAGGGGCGCCAACGACAGTCAGAATGAAGGGCATCCTATGGGAGATTAATGAAAAAATATTAACACCAAATCTGAAGCGTTTGTGAAATTATGACCCCCCCCCCCTCACACAATTAACCGATAATTATCCCGGCAGTATACATTAAAAATCAATTAGGAAAGATCTTTAAATAGGTTAAAACGTGCTGCTGAGATTGGAAATTTGTATTGGAATTCCCACAGGCCTTGGTTTTCTGAGACTAGGCTCCGCCAGCCCACACCAACCCGGAAGAAGGCACGGACATCAAAACGAATGCGATGTCAATTTTTATATACAGTCTATGGGCATCTAATCTATAGTATCAAACGACTCAACAATTGGCGTTCAGTGTCATAGGGCTGTTGCACCAGTGACGTCACGGGTGGGCGGCGGCCATATTGGCTCCAGCATACATATGTAGTTGAGTGACTAGTTGAGTAATTTTTAAATGTGATATGTATACCACACACAAGGTAGATGTCTTCGACCATAAACGAAACGAATCCATGGTCCTTTGAGTTTAAAGCACGCCAACTTCTGTATATAAAAAAAAGAACAGCAACAATGCATTACTGCCATCTAAGTTCTACTCCCGGTACAACACCCTGCATGACACTGAGAGTGTAAACCATAGACAGTCTATGGTGTAAACAGAACGCATGCCGGAGCCATAATGGCCGCCGGCCACCTGTGACGTCACATGCTATAGCCTGATTGACTGAATTGGCAGCGTCAGGTCACTGCCCATTGACATGGAAATGTGCGGAAACTCTGCTGCACACATCATCACCCGGACTCAATCAATCACATCACTCCTGTTCTGCAACAACTCCACTGTCTCGGTCAAGTCCCGCGTCGACTTCAAGATTCTGCTCCACACCTGGCTACCCACAACCAGGGGTGTAGTGGGCATCATGCTACCCACAACCAGGGGTGTAGTGGGCACATGGCTACCCACATCCAGGAGTGTAGTGGGCTAGTGTACGCCATCCACACACATAGATTCACCAGTAGAGGGAATTAACATTAAAACACTCACTAACTTATATACTGTATGTTAATAGAATCCCCAGTAAAGATAATTCACATTAAAACACTCACTAACTTATATACTTGTAGCGGGAATGGATTTGCAGGTAGCACACCAGGATGATACACTCCCCCGCCAAAAAAAACGGAAACGGAAGTAGTCTCCGAGAGTGCGTGAAATCGGAAGGACGACGTCAAGGACGTGTGGCGTTTTTGCGAGAACGTTGCAAGCTAAAAGCTATTTTCTTGTTTTTTTTCACTAAAAGTATATTTTGCGTAACGAGGGGATTCCGGCGGTTTGCCATCTGGAGTCCAGCGGTTTAGCAAGCGCCGAGCTTGGGACAGTTCCCGACGGACATCGCCTGGCGGCTGCTGGATTGCATCGGAGTGGACAACTACCGCATGGCGGTTCGGTTTTAACTTCAGATATTACATACACTTTAGTTACTGTAACCATAGCCTTAGCGTAATCCTAGTATAGCGTTTAGTATAGTGTGTTTCTGATCTTGACGTCATTTCTGGTGTTTGCGACGTTACGCTGCGTT
The DNA here is from genome assembly GCA_900302395.1 of Bregmaceros cantori. Taxonomy (NCBI): domain Eukaryota; kingdom Metazoa; phylum Chordata; class Actinopteri; order Gadiformes; family Bregmacerotidae; genus Bregmaceros; species Bregmaceros cantori. Next base: position 1,001 of record OMKY01088769.1, on the reverse strand, counting down.
CACTCCTTAACCTAGGGGGAGCGAGTTCTTTTGTGTTAAGGGACCGATTGCCAGAGTGTTAGATAATTGGCACGACGGTTCAATTTAAACGGTGATTCTCCGCTGTTGGCCTTTAGCGTCGCGTCTTGCGAACCGCGTGGTGTTAGCGTGCGTGTGAAGTGTGGTGTTGGTGTGCGCGTGAAGCGCGGTCAGCGTGCGTGGGGAGTGTGGTGTTAGCGTGCGTGTGAAGCGTGGTGTTGGCGTGCGTGTGCCGGCGCTGCAAGTGTGAGTGAGAAATCTTTCAACTATTAAAATAGTTATAATTTGGTGGCTAGTGTTCCGCGTCTGGCGGAACTTATTGCGCCACATTCCGTTTGAGTATTAGCGCAGACAAGCTCTATTCGATTTTAATTCAGTCTCCTTCTGGCTGAAGTCGTTTTCAGTTAATTTTTAAGTTTCATTATTTTATTTTCATATAATTTGAACGCACCATGAGGGCAACTACGGGAGGGCTGGCCAGGGCCGTACTAGGTACTAGACCAGACCAGACCTACGGGAGGGCTGGGGGGGGGGCCTGGACTGTTAGCCCCATTCCGACTGCTCCTGGCCCCTGTCCTAAGACGTAGCACACGCAGAACGGTTTCGGAACGGTGCAAGCTGTTATGTATACTGTATGTTCATAGATTCCCCAGTAGAGAGAATTCACATTGAAACGCTCACAACTTATATACTGTGGCGCAACAGCGGCCCCAACAGGGCAAGAGAGAAGGTTATGTACTCGATTTTAGGGTTTACTTTTTTTTATTATTAATTGTTGGTGTTTATAAGATGTGTTTATAAGAAGAAGAGCAGATGGAAGAAATGTGTAAAAACAAAAAGGCTAAAATAAATAATAAATACATTAAAAAACTAAATCGATGACATAACAAATCGCCTACCCCCACTTTGAGAATCCCCTCTACACCACTATCCATAATCTGTCCTCCCCTTACCTCTCTGACCTCCTCCAGATCAACATCTCC
>OMKY01088761.1:1512-12875 GCA_900302395.1 Bregmaceros cantori | reverse complement strand
GTAAAATGTTGTGTCTGCGTGTGGGGAGGGGGCTTGTTAGTTCATGCCATTTTACATATTGAGCATATGGTATGTATTTGAAATGCATTTTATTTTATTCAACTTACTTTTCTTTTTCATATACTTATTTATTATAGTTTGCAAAATTGTTTTTTTAGTAACATAGATCTGGAAGAATTTGGGAAGGAGAATATTGATGCTTTTTTTCATTTATAATAGATTTGATTTTAATATATATTTTTTATTTCCTCAAAAATGTTAGTCAACTCGATGCTACTGCACCTGCTACCTGTCTCCGAAAATATGTTGTTATGTTTTCTATATGTCTGTACAATTATTAATTCTAATGAAAAAAAAAATAATAATAAAACCGCAATTAAAAACCGCAATTAAAAACCGCAATTAAAAACCGAAATTAATCGCAAAGGTGGAAAAAACGCAATTTGTATTTTTGGCCAAAATCGTGCAGCCCTAATTAACGCCAAATCTGACACGTTTGTGAAGTTATGACCCCCCCCCCTCCTCACACAATTAACCGATAATTATCCCGGTGTGGCTTGGGTTCACAGGGTACGCAGGTTTGTGGGTTCACCTCCCCTCACTGGCAAGTGCTGCAGGTCTGCTTTTCCCCCTGATTCCATAGCGACAACGTTTTGGATTTTCCCAGACCCAATGCAAGCGATTTGCGATGCGTGGACAATGTGTTGGTTCTGGCTTGATTCCAGTCTGTTATGTCTGGACAAGGTGGTCTTACAGAAACTTTAGTCCTAGTAATGCTGGTCCAGATTCTGTTTTTGGGCTAATTGGCAGTAACGTTGCTGGCTTTCATGTTTATTACCATACCAGTTACCACAATGGTGTGCAGTGGAGAGGTTGGTGGGTGCCAAGGCGGCCTCGTAAAGTCACCGCAACGCAGGCTGGGTGCCAGCGTCAGCAGGAAAATCAGCTGTGTTTTCAGGTAGAGTTTGAAGACAGGGTGTTTTCAGGAGGGTGAAAGTAGAATATAGTTTATGATGTTATTAATCTGTTGTAGTCTTGGTTCCTCTCCCTCTGTCTCTTGGTTCTGTCAAATTGTTAAACTGCTGAGATATATTGAGTTGATGTGGATCAACTCAATATACAGTGCCTGCCTCTTGGATCAACCTGTAAAGTCTACTATGTCTGTCTGTCTCTCTTTCTCTCTCCAACTCTCGCTTTCCCGCTCTCAACCGCTCACTCTTCCACTTTCTCGCTTGCTCTTTCTCACTCGCTGTCTCTCTCGCTTTCTAGCTCTCTTGCTCGCTTCCATTCGCTCGCCCCCTCTCTTATTCTCTTGCTCTCTCTCACTCTCGCCCGCTCTTTCACTCGCTCACCCTCTTGCTGTTGCTCTCTCACTCGCTCGCTGTTCAGTCGCTGTCACTCTCTCTCTCTAGCTCTCCCATTCGCTCGCCCGCTTGCTCTCACTCATGCTCTACCTCTCTCTCACTCACTCACTCTCTTGCTCTGTTTCGCTCTCTCTCTCTCGCATTGCTCTCTCTTTAGCTCTTGTGCACGTGCTCTCTCCCTCGATCTCTTACTGACTCTGTCTCTCTTTTGCTCTCACTTTTTCACTCACTCACTCACAGTCTTCCTGGCTTGCTCACTTGCTCTCACTTGCTGTCTCTTTCGCTCTGTTTCCCTCTCTCCCTCGCTCTCTCTCTCACCCCCTAGCTGTTGCTCTCACTCTCGTTAGCTTGCTCGCTGTCACTCTCTCCCTCTCCCTAGCTCTCTCTCTCTCTCTCTCTCTCTCTCTCTCTCTCTCTCTCTCTCCTTTCCCAGTGTATACAGCTGATTATGTCCCATGGGAAAACCAATTCATCCCTAGTTCCCACTGGAACAACATTTTAAACTTTTCATAATCTCTAATTTAGCTTCTCCCACACTGCTCGTCTGTGTTGAGAAGAGCTGCTACTAACAATTATTTTAATCGTTGATTTAGTTGTCGATCATTGAAACGATAAGTCGACTAACAAGTTTGAATTTTTTTATCTTAAAAAAAAATCCCAATGGGGGTCGTCGATAGTGATGTGGTTAAAGAGACTGAACCTAAAGACAATCCTGATTCATAGTAATGACGCTGTAGTTTAGATCACAGTCTCTGTAGTGCCACTAGTTCTCCTCCCAACACCGGCTTTTCTGCTATGTCTACCTCCGATCTCTTCAACCAAGCTTCTGACTCATCCTATCAAATAAAGATTAAGAAACGGCGCTGATGCCGAAAAAAAAAATTAAAAAAATGCCTATAAATATCCCCAAAATATGCCTAGCAAGCCACATTTACAAGACATTAGTGAACTTGAAATAGTCAATTTTAGTTCTTCTTAACCAACACATCATCACTCCCTCAGTCTGTCTGACCATTGGGGTACCACTGAAGACTTCATAACCAGCTCTCTCCATCTCTCTCTGTCCTCGTAATCTGTATGACCGTTGGGGCACCACTGACGACTTAACAACCATCTCTCTCCATCTGTCTCTGTCCTCATAGTCATAGTAATGACGCTGTAGTTTAGATCACAGTCTCTGTAGTGCCACTAGTTCTCCTCCCAACACCGGCTTTTCTGCTATGTCTACCCCCGATCTCTTCAACCAAGCTTCTGACTCATCCTATCAAATAAAGATTAAGAAACGGCGCTGATGCCGGAAAAAAAACCCAAAATAAATGAATTAAAAAATATGCCTATAAATATCCCCAAAATATGCCTAGCAAGCCACATTTACAAGACATTAGTGAACTTGAAATAGTCAATTTTAGTTCTTCTTAACCAACACATCATCACTCCCGCAGTCTGTCTGACCATTGGGGTACCACTGAAGACTTCACAACCAGCTCTCTCCATCTCTCTCTGTCCTCGTAATCTGTATGACCGTTGGGGCACCACTGACGACTTAACAACCATCTCTCTCCATCTCTCTCTGTCCTCATAGTCATAGTAACGTTGGCACCACTGAAGACTTCACAACCAGCTCTCTCCATCTCTTTCTGTCCTCGGCCACTCACATGGTGTCACTCAGCCTACAACTTGTCCACTCCTGGATGTTCCCATCAATTTCTCTGTCTTCCTCTCCTCCTTCCACCTGCCACTGTGCCTTGAAGGATTGTTTTTGAGAGCCCTTGGGATCGTGTGACATGTCCATTAAAATTTTGTTTTAATTTTTTGACTGTGGTTAGTAGCTCTTCATATGGTGGCTTGTTTTATTCTGGCTTTCACTTCTACATTGGTGATGTGTTCTCTATACGAGAACTCAGGAGCCTGCGGAAACATCTTTTAACCAACAGCGTGCATACTGCGTAGTGTGTATCAATAGAGTTATTTACTCTGACCCAAATTCATTACAATGAATATGTGCTGTAATATATTGTTTTCATATTCATATTTCATATGGATGTTTTTTCCGTCCAGGTTGTTGCTGTGCTAGTCTTCTACACTAGCAGTTAAAACGTGGTAATGTGAATGCATTACCGTCCAAGGCGTAGAGTCGTAAAGTGTCTCGTTGTCACGGCGACGTGACACTTTATTGGCGACATGGAGCACTTGGAAGTACCTGCAGGTTTAGCTAGTAGGCAGGTAGCTATTAAATCCCCCACTGCCGATGTCTCCTCATCTCTCCATCTCACCTCCCCCATCTCTCCATGTCTCCTCCTCCCTCCATCTCTCCATCTCTTCTCCTCTCTCTATCTCTTCACCTCTCCTCCTCCCGCCATCTCTCCTCCTCCCCCCATTTCTCCATCTCTTCAGCTCTTTCCCTCCATCTCTCCTCCTCGCCCCATTTCTCCATCTCTCCTCATCTCTCCATTTCTCCTCCCTCCATTTCTCCATCTTTCCTCCTCCCTCCATCTTTCCATCTCTCCTCCTCTCTGGAGAAAACTCTATTTTTAGTAACGAGGTGCGGTGGTGTTAAACAGGGCTGGGTTTATTTTCACACTGAATACAGAGAAGTGACTCACTATGACAGCCAGCTGTAGTAGTAGTAGTAATATTAGTAGTAGCATGGAGTGTATATAAACAGGAGGCATTTTATATTAAGTCCTTAGGGTCAGTGGGTACCGGATGGAAAACCGCTACTGTGGTGAACACCGCTGGAAATACATACTTGTATTGGTGATATGTTATACATAATTTGTTGTACTGGAAATATTAATACATTTAAACTTTTTGGACGATTGTAACAATTTTTCCAAAAATGTTACGATGTGATGACAAGCCGGCTCAAAAGTGGCGATGGAATCGTGTCCCTTTTCACTTGGCCGATCACTTCCTGTGAGTGTCTGATTTTCAAATGTGCACACGTGTTTGATCCATAATCTAAAAATACATATATTGATGTGGAACAATATGAGAAAGTATATTGTGATAATGATTTTGGCTATATCGTTCACCCCAAAGACAACTCATAGTCTCTTCTTCCTAACACGTGGACTGGCCATTGTCTGAATGGACCTTCCAGTAGTTCACTGGGCCAGAGTGTGTGAGGATGTTGTGTGTGTGTATGTCGGCGTGTGTGTGTGTGGTGTGTCTGTGACTTCCAGTACTTCCTGCCCAGACGAAGCTCTGGCCGTAGGAAACACTTAGTGTTGGTGTGATGTCAGGGTATCTCTCATACAGACACACGCAGAGACACACACTCACAAACACACACAGACACACACACACACACACACACACACACACCATCACTTAGTGTCTGATGTCAGTGTATCTGTCCCTGAGGACCTCAGTAGATCACAGCATCACAAACCCATCTGTTGTGCTTCCGACGCCCATTATCCTTTATGACATCATCATTTATTAATATCGTTATCCTTTTATGACTTGATTTTTATAATTTATTAATGTATGGCTTGGTGACCTCATGTCACCACAGTAGTGTCTGGACAATAGAGATACTACTAAACATTATTTCAATAGTCCAATAGTTGTCGATTTTTTTTTAAATGATTGACTTCATATTCATGGATTTTCAATGTATTTTATGATTCAATTCTATTAATTTACCATAATTAATATTTTGTTTACATTTCTTTTGTTTGTTGTTTTTTTCTCACCCCTGCTATTAAAACATTTTTTTGGGGGGGTGGGGGTAATTTCAGACCATTTTCGGCTTTGTTCAGGATTGGCTGGAAAGTGGTGGGGAAGCGAAATCATGACTCTGCGTGTCATTATGACATATATGTGCTTTGCAGTGCACTGCCTTAACGGACTGAGCTACTGCAGCGCACTCAACAGTCCACATTTTAAATCAGACGTTGTTCCCCATCTGCTGTGCAGCTGAACTAGAGAATACTACAGCGTCAGCCTACATACACAAACACTTTCACATCTCTAGCATACTTCGTGTTTTACTGCTGCTGCCGGGGTGTGGTCAGCGTTCCTGCCTCACCAGTCGTTCCACGCCGGCCTCTTGTGGCCTCAACGCCCACTCGTGTTTCAGGCACGCCGGGGTGCGGCGGCGTGGCGCTCGGTGCCAACACTCTGAGGAAAGCTCTCAAAAATCAAAGGCATTTCTACACATTTGTGTTCCGACAAAGGCTGCTTTTGTCAGCGGCGTGGAGTTGTGGTGGAGCCGCGGTCGGGCTGTGACGGAAACACGGAGCGGTTAGACTCCGACATGCTATGGACACTGGCTCACCCTGGAGATTTTAACTCATTCATTGCCAGCCCTTTTCAAATGATTTTTTTTCAACATGTGTGTTTTTTCAAGACCCATAGACAATCAAATTCTGTGTCCTTGTCAAGAAAAAAAAAACATGGCAAAGGAAACTTGAGACTTTCCTTTATGATCAGAAAAAGTTTGTTTCTACCTGTTCCCATTCTTTAGTAATAGCCTCCAGAATATGGGTGGGTATCACTGAAAATGCTGATTTCTGACAAAATCCTGAATAAATGTGGGTGCGGTACCGACCCTGTCCGCCGAGTGGTGGTATACACCACCTCTGTAGTGGCGGACACTGCGTGTGGCACCCGCATCTATTTATTTTTTGTCATAAAATCTAAAGATGCGATAAGACATCGTTGGCACTGAATTCTAAATGAGTCAGGGTCAGAATTTGGTGTTTCTACCTTATTTATAAAGCCCTGATTTTTAGGACTTTATGTTCTCCGTTGTGTATGTCTGTTTGTTGGTTTGTTTGTATTTAATATTGGTGGTGGATATTGGCCAAAAGAACAATCCATCACATTTTAGAAATTATCTGGATCCAGGAATGCTTTTAACAATGCTTCACAAAATGACTTAAAGTTATGGATGGTGTGCTGCAGTAGCTCTGTCTGTTAAGACTGCACTACAAAGCACACAATATGCAGAGAGTTGTGAGTTCACTTCCCCTTCCAACTGCTTTGCTGCATGTCTATGAAGATGCTCTGAATGGGCCTCAAAAAAATAAAAAAGGTTATTGAAGGATTTCCATTTTTTTCTAAACAACATCAAAGCAAGGCCTTCAGACAAATAGCCCTCCTTGCTAGCAAATACAGGAGCCTCAGAATGAGAGTGGCAGTAGAAGGGTTAATAAAATGAATAGAATTGAATCTTCTGTTGTTATAACTAGTGACTCATCGTGTTGCTGTTCTACAACTATGAATCAATCAACTCAACCGCAAACTGTAATTACAAAAAAAAATTACTCATGACCAACATTTGAAAAAGTCCTCAAATTGTAAATTTCGTTCTTCTTCTTCTTCTTCTTCTTCTTATTATTATTAGTGCTGGGTTGAAAAAAATAGATTTTCAGATTTTTAATCGATTCGCACATTAATTACTGATTATCGATTCGTACATCCAAAGATGATTTTTTTGACATTAAAATTTTCCTAATTTCCCTTAGTGAACTTTCACCCCCGCCGTGTCACTGAATTCATACAGACATTCAGGCACGCTCGGTCTAGTAACTCAAAACAAACTTGGCATCAGACAGTGATGACGCGGAACGAGCTGAGCCGAGCTAAGCGACGGTTTACGTTCGCGAAGCGCAGGGAGAGATGGAGAGCACGGGTTTGCTTACAGAGCCGACGACGCAACACCACGAGGCCAGCACCAAGCTCGGCTTGCGGGGTACCAAGGATGGTGCGACTCTGAGACGACGAGCTGGCGCCCGCCCTCGATGCCCACGTGGGGTCTGCGGCGAGGGGCGAAGGGGGGTAGGGCGCAGCAGCACAACGTTCAACTTGGGGTTCAGGCCGAAGCCTGGTCCGTGCAAACATTGTCAATGTGCAATGTGCAAACATTTTGCACATTGTAAACATTGTGCAAAAATGCACTTTAGATTTTATACTTCCAGTTTTAGTACTTCTCAGTTCATTAAGTGTGAGCACTTTTAAAATAAAAATGCTTTTGGTAGAAACAGCTTTTAGGTGAATTATTTTCAATCCTAATAATGCACTAGTTAGCGTCCTAGTAGGAATCCACTGTTGCAGAAATAGTCACCTCAATGATGTCCTCTGTTTATTGTCCTGAATTATCTTTCGTGAAGGTAGATTGACCTTTAACCTTTTCATCAGCCTTCAAGCCATCGGTAACTGCCAATACTTGTAACATTTGCTGTTTAATATCGATATATATCGGAATATATAACCCCTGGATCGAATCAAAATCGAATCGGAAATGAATCGATTCTTGAAATTTGAATTGAAATTATTATTATTATTATTATTATTATTATTATTATTATTATTATTATTATTAATAATAATGATAATGATAATGATAATAATTAATTGTCTTATTTATTGTATTATTGATATATTGTATTTAATGAGGAGTATCCTAAGTTTAGCTCCAGGCTGACAGTCCCACTCATCACATGATATATTTAGTCCTGACTGCAGACCAGGATTAATAATAGATTAACAACTCGCATAAAGAAAGTTTCAGTTTTAATAATTTACAATCTACAGCCCCTTCATTCTATTTCATTATCTCTGCAAGTTGTAGCAAACTGTGCACCAACATGGCTCATCCTTCGACAGAGGTGCAGATCCAGCGTGATTTCTGTTTAGGGATCAGTAGGTTGAGTTCTGATCTCGTTTGAGCTGCCATTCTCTGCTTCTTTTACCTTCTACGAATCCCTTGAAGCAGAGTTTTGTCAGTCAGATTTGGGAGGTCTTGCTATGACCGTAGAGTTCTAGAGATCTAAGTTCTTCCTCGATTTCCAATTTTCAACTTTTAACTCAGAAACCCCATATAAAAATAAAGAATTCTATTACTCAAATTTCATTTCAAATGTTGCAAATGGTGCCTGTTTTGGGATTGAAGTACAGAGACTTCACTAATTATACTTTTATAAATGTATAATTTCATTCTAAATCCATCCAAATATTCAATTATAATTTACAAAACAAGCAATAAAACAAGTCTCATTGTGTTGTCTGACTCTTTAAAATAAAACTGCCTTGCTGTGCATTCATTAAAGAGAAAACCGTCTCCAATAAACCCCAGCATTGCTCACTCTCTTTGTCTCTCCCTCGTACCCTGAACCACGGCTCCTTAAACTTTTAACACTTCCTCTTTTCACTTCCTAGAAAGTGTTTACATCTGTCTTTATGTAACTGATGTGAAACAGTCATGTATTACACAGTGATTGTACCAACAGTTATAGTAGTAGCCTTCGGTGTGTCACATAAAAGCGTGACTTCCAGTGAGATGATGATGCTACAGAAGTATGCGCTGGAGGACCACCAGACTGAGTAACGGCTTCTTCCCACGGGCCGTTGGGCTGCTGAAATCACTCGCAAAGATGAAATACTAACTTTGAAGCCCTACCTATTTATTCTTGTTTTTAAATGTATTTTTATGTCCGGACCGTTTTTATTGTTGTGTTTGGGAACTATTTATGTCCTGTCTTTTTATTGCACATCAGGAGTTTCTGAGGAAATGAAATATCAGTCCTTTTGCGATTATAATATTGCACAGTAAAGCTGACGATAAAGTTCACTTTGATTTTGATAACCCATACCTTATGTGTTGTCATACAATCAGTGAAAATGATACTTTCACTGACAGATGCATTGGCAGAGTTCTGCACTCCATGAGTACTTTCGAGTACCTTTGGTGATTTTCTCTAGTTTCACATGATCACAGGCAGCAGTTAAAAGTGGTTCCCAACACAGTCAATCCTTTAATAGCACAGGTCAATGGAGGGATTGTGCTGCTCACCGCGCAGGAAGCCACACATGACGAGACGCGCGTCTGATGACGACCCAGGGCAGGAGGCACTGTGTCATAAGACGCGGATCTTAGAATAGATACTGGTGGGTTCAAGTTGTTACACTTCGAATGATGCAAAGTCCAAACAAAAAGCAACAATTTTCTAATGTGCGCACCGCGGCTGAATTGTACACTGTCTCCAATCGTGCATTTGTTCACTTTGTTGTACACTATTTTTAGTGCGTAGGGCCCAGCCAGAGTTGTTAAATTTGAGTGCTCTAAAATTGCCCGAATTATGCCGTAAGAACGGTCAGAAACCCAGTGGGCGACCGATGGATACTTGACACACTAAACAGGCTATGTAGAGGAAATGGAAATGGAGATTGGCCTTTTCCGAAATCACTCCCCGTTCCCTATATAGTGCACTTCATAAGGTGCACGCCATTTTGTAGGGGTGTCCGAATACTCCAGGTACCCTATATAGTGCCCTCAAAATAGGACAACACTACGCAAAAAGTAGTGAGCATCAATGTATCGTAGACCAAGCAACATATCGCACAATGCGCAGACACTAGTGTCCGAAATCTCAGTTATTGCTGTTAAGTGCACTATAAGTGAGTGCACTATATAGGGAGTAGGGATAGAGAGCGAGTGCTGACTGGTTGAATGGTCGTGTTCTGGGTGTGGTCTTGTAGTTTTATTTTGGTTCTGGTGCCGGTCCAAAGCTTTGCTGTTCGTTGCATGTCGGAGGTCTACATAATAATTAGGAGCACAGCAGCAGACTAAATGACACATTGCGGCTTTTAGGTTATTTTCCTTCTGGAGGACGCAGGAGGAAGCAGAACATTCATTAAAGGAAAAATACACAAAACAACAAGGACATTAAAGATTTAAAATGATTTTTTTTAATTTCTGGGGTTCTCAACTTTTTTAAACAAATGTCCCCTTGACCTCATAAGTCTACCAACGGCCCCCTTAGTACTAACTCATTAACCCCATGCTCTGGAGACTATAACTAAAGAGTGGAAACAAGTAGAAACAAGCAGTTTTTTCTTATGATAATGGAAAGAGTCTGAAGTTTCTGTTGCCATACAAACAGAACTTGATTTTGTGCTGTCCAGTAGCTCAGTTGGTTAGGCAGAGCGCTGGAAAGCATGCATATGCCTTCATGGCGCAGTGAGTCGGTGGTTCGAATCTCGCCACCGACGTATTTCCCGCATGTCTGTCCCTGCATCTTCACCTGTTTCCTCTAAAGCTAATAAAGCTTGAAAAAAAAACAGCCTGAATGGGCTGGAAAAAAACATTAAAAAAAACAACAACTTGATTTTCTATGGGTCTTGAAAAATCACTGACATGATGAAAACCCTGCCACTGGGACGTGATGACATATCTGCATATTGAAGCAGTTTTGGGCGTGTTTTCTCATATTACTGTGGGATCAGGTGGCAACAGTCTTGGTCCTGCTGCCCTCTGGTCTTGTCTTGAGCCCTGGTTCCACTGTACCCATAGGGAGCTGGACTGTTCGGGACTATCCGCTTAAATTGTGTCTCCACGACGCCGGTACCATGGAACCAGTAGAATTTTTCGTGTCTGCTCGAGAAATAGTCCTCCTGGTCTCAAGACAGGCGGTCTCAGGAAGAGTAACATTAAGTGTCCCAGACTGTTTAGTATTTAGTTCCATCAGTCAGTCAGACTGACTCCTCCTCTAGTGGGCACCACGTGCTGAATATTAATGTAATACACACACACAGATACAGCCGCCCACACACACTCACACACAGACACAAACATACACTTACATACACACACGCGCGCGCGCACACACACACACACACACACAGTAATAGCTTCCAGTGTGCTGTCTATCAGGGCTTGTTAAATCCTCAATGTATATGCGTCAGACTTCAGACTGCTCTGGTTTAAAACGGATATGATCTCTCTCAGTCTCTCTTTTTCTCTCCCTCGCTCTGTCTCTCTCCCTCCCTCTGTTTCTCTCTCTGTCTGCCTCTCTCTCTCTTTCTCTATTACATCTCGCTCTAGCTCTCTTTCTCTCTCTCTGTCTGTCTGCCTGACCACCTCTCTCTCTCTCTGTCTCTCTCTGTCACATCTCCTTCTGTCTCTCTCTCTCTCTTCCCTCCCATCACAGGGAAGAGATCATTTACATCAGCTATGATGAATAGTTGATGTAAATCCAAACCCTTGTT
>OMKY01088754.1:0-11764 GCA_900302395.1 Bregmaceros cantori | reverse complement strand
GCATTCATTACTAGAAGCACTCAAAGATTGTGCACAAAAACATAGAACTGTTAGTGCTAGCAGTATGTGTGGCAACCCATTATCAATGCAAGTGTTCATAGAGTAGTGCTGTTGACGCCACCGGTGAACATGCAAACTACATTTCCCAGCGGCCCCTGGACCCGGAGGTCTAGTCACGTGACCGCACGGCGATCTATCGGTAAGTCGGTGAATAAGTATGATTATGCTACTTATAGGCTACAGAAATGCACCATTTCTTCAAACATAATTAATTCTTCCATGTGTCATTTCCAACAACTCCACAAAATTTCATCCAGATCCATGCACAACTTTTTCAGTTATGCTGGTCCCCATGCTACGGGTCCATTCTTTGAGACCTGTATCCACCTATACCGATAGAGCATAGCCCCCTACCCGCCCGCTAACCCGTGGTCATTTCAAATGTAAACCCGTACCCACCCAAACCTGTTCACATTCTACCCGTTACCCAACTGTGCCCGTGAAATTGAAAGTATTGCCATACAATACTTTTTAAACAATGGTGATGTGTGGGATGCGAAATGACGCTTACACAGACTCACAATCGCTACACGTTAACAGCGACTGGCTTTCCCTGTGTGTGTGTTTAAAGATATGAAATAGGAAGAAACTCCGCAGAACATTATTTTAGCCTTGCACCGGAGCCCGGCGGAGATATAACAAGGAACGAAAAAATATTTCTAGGCATATTATGTTATTGTGCAGGAACAGTAATCCAAAAACAAAGTAGATTATTCAATGGCAGACATCAGTCAGACGCGGGGCTGATTCACGCATTCGTTGACGCGCGATGTTACGATGACGCCCAGGGAGGAATGTGGAGCAGCGCTGGATGGATTCGGGGAGTGCACGCGTGCGTGTGTTCTGCAGCTCTGCGCAAGAACTTCCTACCGTGAAGATGTACAAATCTGACATGCTAAAGGCTGTGGATCGATACCTATTTGCGCGTAAAGTGAGCAATAAGGAGAGGCCATTTTGTACGCAGGGCGACGTACTACCGATAGACTGCATATTTCTATGGTGCCACCTGTCCTGAGCGCTGGCAGCGGGCAAGCTTTTTTTTAATTCAGCGCATGGAAAGCGAGCCGTCGACACGCCCATATACGGGGAAAACCATCTACGTCCCACACAGGGGGGGAAACATTATAACAAGTGTGTGCTGTACAGGCGAGTTTGTTTAACATGCAGAACCACAAGCCTACTCTTACTTCACTTGATCGGGCCGAATTAAATATCAAGCTGTGCGTCGCACACAGACAGACACCACTTCTGCTTGCATATGAAAAAACATTTCATATCAATTTAATTACAAAAAAATGTCACTCACTAAAGAATCATCTAATACTAATAATACTAATAATAACTGGTAGTGGTACAAAAGAATTGTACTTTCAGTGCTAGCAGTATGTGTGGCAACCCATTATCAATGCAAGTGCTCGTAGAGTATATTCGCGATTGGCAAACATGCTCAGCACAAGCCAACTACATTTCCCAGCGCCCGTTGCGACCCGGAAGTCTGGTCACGTGACCCTGGTAAGCGTGCCGCGATCTCCTCGTAAGTTGGTGATTAACTCTTTCACTCTCTGTATTGCCAGGCGAAATGGCTTATTTCATGTTTTTTCCGAGGCTTACAGAATATTTTCTATGAGGCGTACAAAGGTATGCAATGGCTCTTGTAGATGGGAATCTACATTACAAACACCAAAAAAGGTGACAGTCTAGAACCTTCCATTCCGGAGATATGATGCAGCCAATTTAGGCTAAATGTGCCATTTTGGGTGTTGGAAACTTCGTTTCCGAGATATTGGTGCTTTTGTAAAGTGTTTGACTTCACACCCAAATATTGATCAGACTGCACACATTTTTGTTCCAAATTCTTCCCAACATCCCAAAGTGTTTTGACATCATGTTTGAATATTCACAAAATCACCAGCAGGGGGTGGAACCAACCTAAATGTGATGCAAAAGGGTCATTTCTTACACAGTTTTGGACCAAAAACACACCTTATATTGGCCTGGATAACTTTTGCTTCTAATGCAACAGGGGATATAGTCATATATTAGTGTAAAGGGTTCCTCTTGAACATATCACCAAACAGATATTGATGTGCTACATGCAAATGATTCGACTCAATTGACCAAAAACATGAAAATGAAAAATATTCATTGAAAATAAACAGTACAACACAGATTGCAAATTATATAATTATCATCTATTCCAACATTGCCTTCAACATATATGGGGAGGTTATAAAATATTAGGATGAAAATTTTGAGAAAAAACACCAGCAGGTCACCCAGATTTGACACAAAAGGGTAATTTGACAGTTTTGGATCAAAAGCACATCTTACAATTCTAAAAATAACTTTTGATAGTAATTGTTAGTAACACCAGATTTGTTCATATATTAGAGGAAAAGGTACCCCATGAACCTATCACAGAACAGTCTGATGTGTTACACACTAACGATTTGACTGAATTGACAATAAACATGATAAATGGAAAAATATCCATAGAAAATAAACAGTACAACAGATTACACATTCCAGCATCGATATTTATTTCAACATTGTTTTCAACCTATATGGGTTATAAAATAGTAGGCTAGAAAACTTGGACAACAACAGGCACTTAGTGCCATTTGAAAATAGAATACATGACCACGGACATAGTAGCAGCAAGAAAACTATATGAAGTCAATATAAAAATGGAGGGCTGATAGAGACTGAAAAAGTTCTGATTTTATGTGACATATGTGGTATAGTCTGTGAAGCGATGCCCTGCGTGCAATACCAGTTTGCACGCAGAACAGCAGCAGCAGCAGAGGCTGACGCGCCCGACTGGTGCCAGAAGCATTATCTATTTCTTCATCAGTTTGTTCAAGGTGTTTTTAATTCCACCATAAGTTGCATAGTCTCCGAGAATGCCCACTGGTGAAGTCGAGGAAGTTGTAGCAGCGATGACGTCACACTGCTCGGCTATGGGAAGCAGACAGCGGTGCCTGGCGCCCGATATAAAGACGTTATTTGTTATCAATGCTTGTTGGATCGATTTTGGAATTTGGTGATAGTGTGGGTTTATGGTGACTTTTGGTTAGGTTCTACACATGGAATAGTTATCATTTTTTGTCCGAACATGGCTTAGGTTCTCTAGGTTAGAAAACAACAATAAAACGGAAATTCTCGTTTTTCTCCTTTTTGGCAAACTAGCAAACCTATGTTAAAAAAACAAGAGTCTCGTTATTGGCAGGGAAATAGTTAAGTATGATTATGTTACTTATAGGCTACAGAAATGCACCAAAATGTAATATTTAATAATGACGCGGAAGTTCACTTCCCCTCATCAACAGCTTTAGCGCATGTCTCCTCCCCCTTCTTCACCACTTTCCAGTTAATCCTGAATAAAGTTGAAAATGGCCGCAAAAAATACCTAAAATAATATCAATAATAACAACAGAAATACACACTATTTGTATAGCACACGAGAAAGCAGAAAGTGCGTCACCATACACAAATAAAAAAATATAATTAAGTCGATGCTCCCATTACTACCACCTCGCAGAGAATAGGCAGTCATATACTCGTACGCAGGCACACAAATTGTTTGTAAACAAATAAACAGTCGTGGTACTGAGGCTGATTAGCACAAGTTAGGAGCGGAATAATAAAATTAAATCAAGCCCATGTAAAACAATGGCGACAGAGAAATGGATTTACAATCTCAACCCATCAGATTTTTTTCAAAGTTGCCTTAAGGCACTTTAGAGTGAGAGAGAGAGAGAGAGAGAAAACGTTTGGTTTGAATTCTGATTGGTTTTAAGTTCCAACCAATTTAGCTACCTGCCCTCCTGTCTGCCCTGGATTGACGCCCCACAGCCCCCACCGCGTGTAACACACTGCACCCCTCTCTACGTTCGTCACTGCAGAGAGTGTCCCCACCACCAGCCCAATTGCTAATAACAGAGAAAGAAATGGCAAATAGAAAAATAGTGACATTTTTTACATTTAAAGTAAAGCCAATTTAAAAGCCGCTGATGTGCACCCTTGTAGCTCAGTCTGTTAAGACAGAGCACTACAAAGCACATATTGGTAGGAGTTTGCTTCTCCTCAACGACAGCTTTGCCGCATGTCTCCTACCCCTTCCTCGCCCCTTCTCAACTAATCCTGAATAAAGCTGGGCTGGAAAAATATATTTTGAGAAAATTAGAAAACTGAAAGTTACATGAGTAATTCTTGTCCTAGGCTAGTAGTTAGAGAGGTCCTTCTTTTCAAAGGTGCATGCACAGCCCATGGTGGCCGGAACTTTATAGTTCTTTGTCTTATGGCAGGCCTAGTGGGCTTCTCTAGCACCCGAGGACCCCCAGGGGTCTGCGGGGACACCCCGGGGGGGGTGCGCGGAGGAATTACGTCCAAGCATTGCTCGTGGCGGGTCTGGACCAACCAGGCAGACAAATCAGATTGTCGTCCCCGTTCGGGTGATCCAATCGGTGCCCCGTTAAGTGGGGCCTTGTCCGAAAGCCGTCATGCCACTTGTCACACTTACTGCGCTGTGATTTGATAACTTCATTTGATTGACAGTTTTTTTTTTAAACATTTTTTCGAGCTCGCTTAATCCAGACCAAATGATCGCTCTAGTCACATGCGATGCATGGACGATTAATTTGTTCTGGCTTGCTAGGCTAGCAAGGAATAGGTCTTGGATAGGCGTGTGGCAGTGCGCAAAATAATTGCGATGGTTTCACATCTCATCATTATCAATGCACATTCCTCAGTGTTTTTCTCATTAGTTTCCACCGTGTTCAAAGGTGTAACCACTCCTCAAGGTGGCACCGCGCCACGCCGTGACGTCAGGCGGATCCGGAACACTGTGTCCTTGACAGCAGCCATCAAGTGAATGTTGTGTTGTTAGCTTTGGCACCATGGAGTGTGTCTTGTGTCTATTCAACAGACCTTGGATGCTCAGCTTGTGCCGGTATGACCTTCCTGTGTAGGGACACAGCACCGCTGCCTGCCAACCTGCTCATTCCGGCTCCCAGACGCTATTCCGGATACCCACTACTCCGATTTTGTATTTCTTCAGTCACAGCTTTCATGAGGCCCCAGGGGTGATTTCATCTTCTTTCTGGCTGTAGTGTAGTTGCAGGAGTTCATATCTCTCTTCAAAATGGTCCAAATTGAAAAGGGCTTTTAGGAGCTTATTACTTGCGTCGAGCAGGTTATGTTTTTCGGTCACGTTGGTTTGTTTGTCAACTGAAAAGCTATGCATGGATCTGGATGAAATTTTGGAGAGTTGTTGGAAATGACAAGCGAACAAGTGATTACATTTTGGTGCATTTCTGTAGCCTATAACTGACAATAGTTTGACAATTGTTATGAGCTCACAAACTGGGATCACCTGCAGCAACACGCAGCAGTTGCCTCTAGTGTAGCGATTAGCCGTACGGTCTGCCAAGCTGGAGACAACCCTCATCCAGCATGTCCTGCGTATCACCAAGAGTGTGCTCGCGTGCCACTAGTGACAAGTGATTCAATTTTGGTTCATTTCTGTAGCCTATAAGTAACATAATAACGTCTAGATGTGTAGATCAGTGGCCCCATGGCCTTGGCGCAGGTTTGCACTCTCTGAGTGCTTCTAGTTGATGAGTATATTACCTCATCATCATGTTCCAGCCTTCTCCCATCTCACCAGAAATTACCTTGCTTTAATGCTAGCTAGCTCCGCCCATCCCCTGAAGATGGGTGGATAGTTCTGTCAGGTGAGTGAGCTTCGGATGAAAATGGAGCAATACCAACAATTAACACTGTAAATAATTGGGGCAGTATAGATACAGACGCTTTCCCATTTGTGTTCAAAAAAAGTTGCTGAGCCATCCTGCATCCTGGTGGTCTAAATCCTGAATTTTCAATATGAAATATTCACTATTTAGAAACCGTGTTTACTGACCTCAAAGTGATATTGAGTGGTTCACGGTGCTCTGTAAAATACATGCACTGACTCGTTGTTACTCTACCACACCAGTAATGCAAAGTATGTTAAGGGAGTGAAGTCAACGAAGTAAAATTAAATGAGTTCAAACTTGTGTATGATGCAATAATTTTCACAATGCGCAATGACCTTGATTTTAATTGAATCACGCAGTGATGCTACTGAAGGCAGGGGGTAGCCCTGCTTGATACAGTGACATGTTACATGTGTTGCTTCTATGCCAATGGCACTTTATAACTTATGTGCTTTTCTTTCTTTTCTGTTGACCTTGTTCAATACCTGTTGATCTTGAGAGTTGTTTCATGCCCAACTAATGCCTATCTTCTCTGCAAATCTTGAATCTTGAATAAAGTTCATGTCATCAAAATTCGGCCCGATCTCAGAAATAGTCGCACGACTGACCAATTTTGCATTGTTCACGTTATTTTCTTTATTTGTTTTGTTGATGTTCAAAATAAACTTAAACTATATTTTTTTGGTTTTGGTTTTAAAAATCCACACAGGCCTTTAAAAGTACTAATAGATGCCAAATTGTGTTATTTTGGTTGCTTAGCAGCAAAGAGTAGCAGTGGTACCTTGTCTTTGTAATGCGAGGTTGTGGTTATTATTATTTTCATCCACAGAAGAAACGCATTACCAGTGACATTACCAGGTCCACTTGACAAAGAACAAGACAAAGAGCAGGACATAATGGAACACAGGACATAATGGAACACAGGGAACAAAGGACATGGAAAACCCAAACAAGCTCAGCATCAGAGCCTCTCTCCACTACCTGCATTGTTCCCTGCTCCGCCTAAAGGTCGCTGCACATCTCTGACGCCAATATGGAGGACGAGGGAGAGAGAGACAGAAGGAGGGAGGGAGCAAGAAGGAGGGGGCGGAGGGAGGGAGAAAGACAGAGGGAGTCGGGGGAGAGGGGGGAGAAAGGAGAGAGAATTAGTGAGGGAGGGAGAGAGGGAAAGAGAGAACACAGAGACAGAAAGCATGAAGGAGGGAGAGCGAGAAAGAGGAGGAGGGGAGAGAAGGAGGGAGATGAGGGATGGAGAAAGAGAAGGAGAGAGAGAGGGAAAGAGAGAATAAAGAGACAGAGGGAGGGAGAGCGAGGAAGAGAGATGAGGGTGAGAAGGAGGGAGAGAAAAGAGAAAGAGAGAAGGAGGGAGGGAGAGCGAGGAAGAGATGAGGGTGAGAAGGAGAGAGAAGGGAGGGAGAGAAGGAGGAAGGGAAAGAGAGAACAGAGGCAGAAAGAAAGAGGGAGGGAGAGTGAGAGAGAGGAGGGTGAGATATAGAAAGAGAGAGGGAGAGAGACCACAAAAGAGGGAGCGCGTGAGAGAGATTTTACATATCGAGTTCCTACCAAGTACATTCACAAGGAATATTACAAAAAAATTTAGCACTGGTACAAAATATACATGGTATAGCTTTTTTTACCACTTTTGGCAGGAAATGATTAAAAGATGTATCGTCAAGAATTATATAACTTATTAAGTTGTTTTCCATTTAATATATTTAAAGATTCTTCGAACTCTATAGAATAGTTTGGGAAATGGTAGCTCCATTCATATTTTGTTAGACATGTCATACAGCCTTTTCCATCACAACTAACAAGACAGCTAAAGAGTGTAATCTTTTTTTTTAGGTGAAAATATGTGTGTATACTACAGACACCAAGGGAGCGAGACCAGCTGAGCCGCACGTAATTCCCTTCAAACCTTTGGATGTCCGATAAAGAATCAATTCAATTTGAATTGGCCCTCAATTTAGCTGGAAAGAGAGAGAGAGATTTTGATGTTGAAATACCATGATGTCGCCTTCGGATGGAAAACCTCGAGCTCGAGCTGCCGGTCACCTGGCAACGGGGTACACAATAGCTGCTGCTGTAGCCATGACGACAGCGTGGGCTTCGTCCCCCACTCCTCAACAGATGCTGTCTGTCTGCTGAGGAGAAAGTGATGATTGCAGTGTGTGTTGTGTGTGAACAGGTAGAGATAAAGACGCTGAATTGACCCGTGGAGCGGTATTGGAAGAGGTGTGAAATGAACGAAGGTCGGAGGAGGTGTTCACCATGCTAATAAGAATTTAGGCACTATCTAAAAGCAGGACTTTAGAATATTTTTTCCCAATTGGTTCGTTCCGAACAGAAACAAAATTATAACTTTGCCACCAATAAAATTGACGTTCCTGAACCAGTTAGGACGATGGGGGAAGGGGGCTGGGAAGTGAAGGCGCACGGTGGCAGAGACTAGTGGAGCATCGGACAGCTATGGGTCAGACCATGTCATGTTTCAACAAAAGCTTTGAGCAACGAAATAAAACCGGTAGTAACCGGGTAGCATTATTTTAAAATTAATTATGTTTCCAGTTTTGTTTCTGTTCCCTGGAAAATACAACAAGTTCCCGGTTTTCGTTCCTTGAACCGCTTCAAAGCCCTGTCTAAAAGTGGACCTCACTTGCATTTGACGCGCACTATTATTATTACGATCATAATGCCACCATACATCAAGGCCAAAATCTGCACTCCCTACATACTGCCAGTAGTCTTATGAAGTCCTGAATGTGTAAACAAAACTGAGTAACACAATTTAAATATTCCAAAACTCTCTCCTCAAACGAGTCACTCAAAAACCAATAAACGCGACCATCAAAAGCAGATCTCTACGATCATATAAAGCGCTCCCAAATCGGCCTAATAAAACTCTGCCTCAAGGGATTAGTAGAAAGGGAAAAGAAGCAGAAGCAGACAACCCAAACGAGAGCGTGACAACATGAACGAATGGTCAGGACTCGACCCGTGACAGAACAACATTGGATCGGCGCATCTTCAATATAAAATCCTCCTCCATACCTTCAAGTCTATCCACCTGTTTATAGACTAGTTTACGTTGGAAATACCGGGGGCTGACATATTGAAAATGCGACTTGAAGTTACACGTGTGGTTACATGTTCTTATGGACCAAGGTCCACACTAGAACATTTGGGTGTAGAATAGAACAGCTTAAGTTACCACCATCATTTTTTTAATAATGCGAGAGGTGTGGCTCCAATGAAATAGACAAGTTAAAAAATAACAGGCTAACCGCAGCTACAGAACTGCAGTGAAAGTAATGCTGCAGTGCAACAATAAGCTTGCCTTTTACACACCAATATGTTTATTTCTCTTTAAAACAATGTAATATTATTATTTATTATTTTTAATATTATCTGGAGATGAATGAGTCTAGTCATTCATCTTAGCCCTACTGGTCCGCAGAGATGGGTAATGCATTACATTTACTCCGTTACAATTTCATTGTGTATTTTTTTACGTTTGGAGTACATATTTCACAAGTTACTTAAATTTCAAGTTTTAAATTTGAGGTGAAAAATACTGCTTTTTACTGAGATGTCAGCAATTCGCTACTCGTTAGATTAACTTGTCCTTTAGCGACACCCGTTGGGAACTGTCGACATCATATCTCAGTCTCTCCCTCTGAGGCGTTCTCTCTCTCTCTCTCTCTCGCTCTCTCTTTCTCCTTCGGTTTCTCTCACTCTCGGGCTATTTGGATGACTACTTTTACTTGAGTAATATTTTATTGAGGTAACAATACTTTTACTTAAGTCATTTTTATGGCTACTCTACCCATATCTGCTGGTCCGTTACTTTACAACCCTGGAATCAGGCCATTGTGAAAGAGAGAGAGGTAGAGAGAGAGAGGCGGGTAAAGAGGGAGCGAGGTAGAGAGAGCGTGGAGCTGATTAGATTTGAACCTATTGTCCGAGGTGAGTGGCTGTCACTGGGCAGACTCGCTCAGCTGGAGTCGAACTGGAGGAGAATAACAAGGAGCAGGTGTGAATGTGTGTTGGAGTGACCTGGAGCCTTCAGAGACAACTTAATGGGAAACTCAGTGAGTGCAAAGATGCCCCCACACACTGGTCCTGCCATACGTGGTCAGAGAGAGGGAGAGAGAGACAGAGGGCGAGAGAGAGAGGAGAGTAGCATCTAGAGAGTATTTCATTATTTTTCCACTCGCTTATTATTTATTTAAATGTACACTGTATCTCTTCATTATCGCTGTTGAAGTCATTTATGTTTATTGTTATATTTACTACTTTATTATTGATTTTCGACACCTTTTAGAGAGAGAGAGAGGGAGTGAGCGAGAGGGGGGAAAAGTGATGGGACAAAATCACACCAAGGGCGAACCCTGTCACACGCGTGAACTCAGGGGTGATTGACAGGGTATGTGACAGTTTGAATACTGTTATATGCTGCATGCTGTTTTTTGTATGTGTTGTCTACAAGTTCCGCTCCTGTCACCCTCACAATGGTCATTGGCACTACCGGGAGCAAAGACTTTTACCACTGCATTACCAAATTGAACAAAGTACATATTTGTGTACATCTAACCCTCACACCCCCCTATGGTAGCTTAGCATAGTTTACTTACTGCAGCAGTACATAAAGTAATACAATTTCATAAAAATTATCATTAATGTTAGCGTGAAAATGGGATTTATTCCTATTGACGTCCGGGCTCTGGCTGCACAGTCCGGAAAGTCGCAACCCGTGAGAACATATTTTCACAGCCCATATTTTTACCATATATAAATTGCATGTGTAAAGAAGTATGGCTAATGTCAACATATTGCTCCAATTAACCATACCATAGTGTGCTCATTCTAGTATTTCTACCTAATCACTGATCATGGCAACAAAAACGACACAGCATGCTAGTCGGCTGCCGGGGGCCAGCGGAGAATGCTAGCCAGCTGCTGACCAAGCTAGCAGCAGCTAGGACCAGGCCTAGCTAGCCAACTTATTTGTGATACAGTAATTACGGTATATAAATACTAGAATTAGTTTAATTTGCGTGGTTCCCGTGCTTACCGCCCATATATTTACTTACCCACCCTTGAAATTGGTTCAAAACCTACTATAATCTATTTAGTCTTGTCCGCAGCTACCCGGTGCAGGACTGCCTCTAACTTAATTAAATAAATAAAGGTGGTATGGTTACTGATTAAATACTACATGTAACTGTTTCAATATGTATGGAAACAAACAAGGAAACATTCGTTTCACAATCTGAAAAAAGTGGATATGATCATGATCATGACTATTCTGGAAAGCCAGAACCAACAAATCGTCCATGCATCGCACGCGACTAGACCCGCCTGGTGGGTCTGGACCAAACAGACAGAGGCAAATCAGTCCGTTAAGGCAGGCTTGGTTTGAATTGAGATGTGGCCCTTCACATTATACATACACCTTACAATTTATATCATCGTTATTGTTATATATACACATTATCATTTATATTAGCATTATATTTATATATACACATTATAATTTATATTAGCATTATATTTATATATATACACATTATAATTTCTATTAGCATTATTGTTATATATACACATTATAATTTAACTCAACTCAACAGATTTTTATATAGCGCCAAAATCGCAGCCGAAGCTGCCTCAAGGCGCTTCACAAAAGTCATTACGTTTTTAGTATTAGATTCAAGCAAGCAATTCAAGTATAGCAGCTCTTTACCTAACTACCCCCCAACCTTGATTTCGCAGTTAAGGACAGTAATTTGGGGTTGTTTACAGAACTCCTTTAACGGAGGACTGGAAAGAAGAGAGAAGAAAGAAGAAAAAGGAGATCAAGACTTTCAGTCAGTCTTGATCTCGGCCTAGTTGAAAATCGTTAATGTTGATTTGTTTTGACAGAACTCCTTTAACGGAGGACTGGA
>OMKY01088744.1:15461-27584 GCA_900302395.1 Bregmaceros cantori | reverse complement strand
ATGTTTGCTATGTGTCTGTACAATTTATTGATTGTAATTAAGAAATTTAAAAAAAATAAATAAAAATAATAAAACCGCAATTAAAAACCGCAATTAATCGCAAAGGTGGAAAAACCGCAATTTTTATTTTTGGGCAAAACCGTGCAGCCCTAATTATAATTGCAGACATAACAGACAACAGTTAATATTTTTTCTAATCTGATTGTAATCTGATTACAAATAATACCAACCCTGCATCGGGTTTTAATCATTAACTTGTAACTTAAATGATTACTTTTTTAAAAGTTTCCTATTGGCTAGCCTGAAGCAAAAACTAGCTGGACTTTTACTTTGGGCTGTAGTTTTACTTTTACTTTGTCGTTACGTCATCATTTGAATATTTTGCTGAACCTTTAAACATCAAATGTAGTCTTTGCTGGCATGAGCTGTTCTGCCATATCTATAAATATGTTGAAGTGTGCTCCAAACTGAGTTTCTTGGAAAAACAGTAGACTAGCGCTGGTGGGATTGTCTCCCTCGATGGCAGATTAGCTAATTATGGAGAGTTTTTTTTTAACCAGAATTTCTGCCTCGCTGGAGATGGACAACACACTCACTGTAGTATAATAGTAAGTAGTAAGTAAGTATGTTTTGTTAATAAAAAAAAGAACTTGAGCAACAGTACAAACCACTGATCATCTGTACTCAAAATACACTTTTGAGTACTGAAATACATTCCAAATTATTTTCACGCAAAATTGGAAATGCAAGAGCTCACTTCCAGCTCTTGCAAATTGGTGTTGTTGTGGAAATTATGAAATATATTTATATAATACAGATTTAAAAAGTAACTCCTGTTTTGGGAAAAGTAAGGAAGAAATATATAGGTATTTGTATTGAAACTTGATTGAGTACAAGTAAAAAGAGAAATAAAGAGAAATAAATACTTCTAAAAGTACACATTATTGAAAAATCTACTTAAGTATTTGTTGCCCGCAGGGGGGCACGGTGGCAGAGAAGTTATAGAGCTATTGACTCTTTACCGCTCTTCAAATCCAGGCTGAAAACCCACCTGTTTCAATTAGCCTACTCCATGTGACATTTTTAGCTAGCTTATTGTTTTCCTTTGCCTTCTTTTCAGAATCATGGTTACGTCTTATTCTGCAATTTTTATTTATTTTTATTTTCTTTTTTTCTAGTCCTCATGCCTCCTTGTAAAGTGTCCTTGTGTGTTTAGAAAGGTGCCAATTAAAAAAAATGTATAATTATTATTATTATTATTATTATTATTATTATTATTATTATTATTATTAAAATAATTAAAAATGGCACTTGCGTCCAAATTAAAAAAAAAAAAAAACAATAAAATAAAAGTATTTCTGGCGCTGACCATTCCTTGAAGAGGATGGTGTTAATCACCGCTAAGGAGGGGGCTTACTGTCACGCTGTCTTCTTTAATTTGATTAGGAATATAGGACAGCCCCCTCAGGACCTCACACAGCACGGCCCCGTGGTCGTATTCTTATTCTTTATTTAATTCATATATTTTTAATTAAATAACCACACATCAAAACATCCAGGCTGCGAGACGTTGCAATCAAACAGCGCATAGAACAGAAAATAGAACATTGGAGTGGCCAGACCAAACATGGTTGTCAACAGTGAGGGTTGGGAATATGTAAAGTATGTGGGGAAGGGAAGTTACTTACTTAGCCCTACACCTTACAGCTCCGTTTGAATGGACGAGGGGTAGGGGTAGAAAATTATAATTGAGATTGGCCCTGTGTTTGCATGACTTTTTCTTTGCTTCGTTTTTTTGTTGTTTCTGTCCTGGTTTGTATGGATTTGTACTGTGTGTACTGTGTGGATTTGGACATTAAACAGAATTGAATTTGTCCCTAGGCTAGCACACTGCAGGGACCGGACAAGCAGCACAGCCGCGCCCCTCACAGCATGGCCGATTCGGCCCACGGCTCCATGTCTTCCTCGTCTAAGAGCTCGGCCTCGTATCTCAGCCTGTCCAAGAGCCACGGAGCCCTCAGCGATGCCAAGTCCACGAGCAACCTTGCCGAGGGCCGGATCCACCCGGACGACCCCGCCTCCCTCTCTGCCACTGGGGGCTCGGCCGTGTCCTCCGCGGGCTCTGCACTGCCCGTGGTAGGGATGCCCCTGCCCGCCGCCCGATACTTCCCGGCCAGCTGCTTGGATCTCAACTCCTCCGTCGGGGGCAGCTTGGCCACCAGCCCCGGGACTTTAGGGTCCCCTGGGAGCCCCTCGACCCGGCACAGCTCAGGGCACAGCCCTGGCTCTCATGGAGGCCGGATGGAAAGCAGCACGCTAGACTCCTCATCCAGACACAAGTCTAGACACAAGACCATGGCTCCGGGTTAGTATCTGAAACTTTTCTGCAGGGCTCCGAACCGGTTCAAGGAATGAAAACGGAAAACGAAAACTAACAGAATTTGATGGAATTTTACGAGGAGCGGAAACGGAAACGAAAAAAGTTTTCTTCAACTTTTCTGGAACTGAAACGGAACATTCTAAAATCCACAAAACCGTTTTTTTTTTGTTCTCTATATATTTTATCTTATGTATGGGAGACTATTTCCGGTTGTGCTTCCATCCAACTTTAATCAAGCCCCATGCGCCTGCTGCTCCATCTTATGGACAGACGAGGAAGCGAGTGTAATAGTGTTTTAAGCCCGGTTTCACGTTAATACAGTTGCAAGTTGCACTGAAGTATGAAAGTCAACCAAATAAATTCTGTATAAACTATATCTAATCTTAACTTCGGACATTGGACAATGTAAAGAACTTTAAGAACGAACAAAATCTTTGCGCTCCGAACCGGTTCAGGACCGATATTTTGGTGGTGGAGCGGTTCCGAGAACGAAAACGTTAAACATAGGCCTGTCTGAACCGTTCGGAACGGAACTTTTTAAAAAATAATTTCGTTTTCAAGCCCTGCTATTTCCGGTCCATCCAACTTTCACTGTCAGTTATCAAGCCCTATGCATCTGGGGCTCCATCTTGTGGACAGACAAGGAAGTGAATATAATGCAGTTTTAAAGACGTTTTCACAACAGGTCCTTTCTGTGTAGAGTTTACATGGTCTTCCCGTGTCTGTGTGGGTTTCCTCGGAGCACTGGCCCCCGGGCACTACGCACACGGCTGCCCACCGCTCCTCAGGGATGGGTTAAATGCGGGGAATGCATTTCACTGTACATGTATGTATGTGTGAAGTACCTTTACGAAATAACTTAAAAGGCCCCAACACCTCAAAGGGGAGGCGAGATGTCTCATAGCCAGACGTACCCACCATGTGTAAGCACATTCTTCCTGGGTGAAAGAATAAGGCACCACATGTGTCTGTGAAATTCCTTGTCACTGAAAACGTTAAGCAGCCTTTAGCAATTCATTATAGCCTGGAAAATTACTACTTATGGGCGAACTTGTTTCAAGGACCTAAACTCTAGGTACATGCCCTGCACTCTGTCAAAAACAATGAGCTTGGTCAGTTTTTCTGACGCAACTGTTGGGAAAACAAATATGCCGGCACTAATTATTCACCACATCACCAACCTTGCTCTCTACCATACACTAGATGTTGGTCTGTGATCAGTTACACATCACCCCCCTTGCTTCGTTTACCGCTTTACATAAATATTGATGAAATACAGTCAAAATCCAACTTGAAGTTACTCACCGAGTGGTCATGTGTTCTTCTGGACCAATAGGCTGGCTGCTTCTACTAGTCATTCCAAAAAGAATGAGAAGATGGAACGGGTTGTTCTGATTATTAAATCATGCATTTGTGGGTCACAGATACGAGAGCTTTTGGGTGTGGAATAGCACACCGCAAGTTACCACCATCCTTTTTAAATGACACGGTTGGTGTGTGCTCTCACCGAATAGAAATGTTGAAAAATAGCCAAAGACACGGCAAATAAATGGCACTGGAGGTGACGCTCAGAGTACAAATTTAACCGGAAATACCCGCCGAACTCATCTATATAGCAGAAAAGCACATAAAAACACTGCAAACTAGGATAAATATACAAAATCATTTTGAACCAAATTCATCCAGGTAAGCAAAACTAGCTAGTTTTCATAATTTAAGATAAGATATTCATATTTTGTCTCAGGTCCCTTCACGGACAGTCTGGTGAAATATAGCAATTCTGCTAAGCCCGGTATGTACAATCATCTTCACATGCTTCATATGCTGCAATGATGAATGGCTCTGTACTGTCTGTCCTAAAGTAAAATTCATTCATTCATTCATCCTCATTTGCTGAATATTGTAGGAGCTTCACGCAGACGGAAAACACAGTTTAATAGGCCTCCATATGCCAGCCTGGTCTGCTGTATATTTGATGATCATGCAGTCTTAATGCTCCCATATGTGTTGCCGTACATATTTCATGAACTTACATGCACCTGCCTGAGCACATGTTGGTGATTTTTGTGTATAATACATGTTTGGGAAGGTTACCTTCTGAAAGTAATCCCTTAAAGTTACTCATTAGC
Source organism: Bregmaceros cantori (assembly GCA_900302395.1). Classification (NCBI taxonomy): domain Eukaryota; kingdom Metazoa; phylum Chordata; class Actinopteri; order Gadiformes; family Bregmacerotidae; genus Bregmaceros; species Bregmaceros cantori. Next base: position 23,075 of record OMKY01088744.1, on the reverse strand, counting down.
GACTCATGCAGAGTATTCAGTGTGGCTGCCCCCTTTCCCTGGAACTCCCTTCGAAGCACAAAACCCATTTTCTCCCTGAGCTTTTGCTTGACCTTCAGGATAAAGCCTATACAAAAATGTACTTACATTATACAAAGATAAACACAAGAAATGTAAATGAAACTCCTTAATACGTTGGCACTAAGACAAACTTATAAACATTTCCACTCAACACTAAAAACTAATAATTTCTATCAAAATTATTTTCTATAAACTGCACAGGGCTTATATGGAGGGGGGGCAGGAAATGGCTGTGCAGTTTGGCAGGTTAACGAGAACAGCGACAGGTGAGGGTAATCAGTCAACTAGTGTTTACCAGGCAGAGGCCCACCGATCACATCACATAGCAATAAAATAACTACCCAGGCATCACTCAAATGAATAATCTAGCTAATAATTACCTGCGCCGAGCAAGTTATGTTTTTGGTCGTATTGGTTTGTCTGTCAGCAGGATAACTGTAAAAGTTGTGCACGGATCTGGATGAAAATGTGTACAGTGACAAATGACACACAGAACAAGTGATTAAATTTGGTGCATTTCTGTAACCTATAAGTAACATAACATAATAGCATGTAGTCTGACAACTGTATGAGCTTATAAACTGCAGCAACATGCAGCAGTTGCCTCCACATTACTGTGTGTGCCTCACAGCTCAGATAGTGTAGCGGTAAGCCCTATCGTCTGCCAAGCTGGAGACCCGGGTTCGTGTCCCACCTCCGGCAAGATTGTGAAAATATGTATGTTTTTATGACTCTAATCCCGTGTACCACCAAAAGCGAACAAACGGAACAAGTGATTGAATTTTGGTGCATTTCTGTAGCTAATGTAACATAATAGCATTTAGATGTTTTGTGTTCCATGCACAACTTCCATAGCAATCCACCAAATGTTCTCAAATCTGGTGAGTTACTTTGCAGTGGCAAGGCGGTGTGCAGTGCACCATTCATGCCGTTAGGACATAAAATACTGAAGATATTGGATAAACTATGTCCTCTGCACCAGCGGATCAAAAAGTAGTTGGTGACAATGACCAGTACTTACACGTAGCTCTCCTTCCTCAGAGGAAGCCAAGTCTCCGGAGCTGTTAGACCCCGGTGGAGTGGTGGGTGGTGGGGGAGCCATGCCCCCCACTCACACGCTGCCTTCCCCCCACGAGTCGTACCACTACGGTCTAGGCTACACCTCGCCCTTCTCCTCGCAGCAGCGACCGCACCGACACTCCATGTACGTCCGCCGCGAGCGCCATCGCCCGCACGCCAGCACCACGGAGACTACCGAACCAACTCCGCCGGGATCGCTGCCCCCGCCCAGCCAGGGCATGGCTACCAGGTGATCACTAGGGTTCTTACCCGCACCAAACCCTGGCAGCACATCACCCTCATCCAACTTCACTGATCGACAGAGCAAATCGAGTTCCAAAGCGTAAACATTCTACCATGTTTTGGTCCTACCTGTGCACAACAGGTGTTGTCACTGATTAGCAGAGCAACCTGACTGAAGAGTAATAATAATAACCAGATGGTAAGGCATGCAAAATCATGCCAAAAATGTTTCACTGGCTAAAAGCTGGATTTTTCCAGAAGTAATAACTTGCTTTGCGGATATATTGCAGTTGCAATCTTGGTTTTGAAACTGACCTACTGTGCTCCCAGGGCAACCAGCCTCCAGCTGTTGTCCCCTCAGCTCCACCATCGTAACGCTATCAACATGGCCGCTCAACACGGACACTCCGTCAGCACGTCCAGGGAGAACTGCAGCGAAGACACCATGACCCGGGTTAGTGCAGCCTTTGACCCGGGTTAGAGCAGCCTTTGGCGCAGGTCGGTTCGCCGGATCACTCACATATACTGCTTCTCATGCGACACACTTGTGACACACTTGTGTCAGTGCACTGAAATATAGTGCACTACATTTCAATGCACTTACCTATTGCACTCTGCTGTGGTTTAGAACTGTCTCAAATCAAACACCTCCGTTTTGCACTTACTGGAAATGATTTTGAGATGCACATTGGCACATTTCGCCAATGTGCTACCAAATTTGCATCCCGCCAGTAAGCGGACTACAGAGAGCGGACTACAAACACGTCAGGGGATGCACAAGTGCGACATTTACTTGAGACATACCAATAGTCCGGTGCAAATAAGTAGGTACTCTTTAGTGGCACCTTCTGTGTATGTGCAGTATGACGTATGAAGGATGTTGGTTAGAACCAGAGTGCAGTACCAGTGAACGGTGTGCGTTTCCTTATGCAAAAATGTGTATGTATGTGTGTGTGTGTGTGTGTGTGTGTGTGTGTGAGTGGAGAGGGTAGTTGTATAACTGTGTACACAAACACACTTAACACAACATACAGTACAACACAATAGATAATTGAGAAGAGTCTCGGAGAGCATTGGGATGATTGAGAATTGGCACACCCATTAACATTTGATCTAACCATTGCACAATAGCAAACATACTCAGCCAAGTTAGAGCTATAGTACATGTCAACATTTCATTTGATTTCAACCATGATTTGAGTCCTGAACTCACTAGACATTCTGTTTTCCTGAGCAGGGTCAGCAGTCTCCCAAAGACATGAGCCGCGTTTGTGCCCCCATCAGAGACCCAGCCAGAGACAACGCAGTCACGGCTTTCCATGTGCAGAGAGCCAAGAACGAGGTTAGTTCTCATTCACCACACAATTAATAATAATAATAACAATAATAATAATAATAATAATAATAGTAATAATAATAGTAAATAATAATAATAATAAATAATGATAATGATAATAATTTGAGTGCCTTAAAAAAGAAAAAAGAAAAAGCCTCAAGTCTCAAATTCAGAAACAAAAATGTAAGGCACCCACATTTTCATTGCAGGTCTAAAATTTGATTTACTGAAGTCTTAAATTACATTCGCTAGGTTGAGAGGTGGTTCAGAAAAATGGGCCTGTTGCATCCCCCATGATGACACACTAATAAGTTGGTTCGGTGTGTCCACTACTGCGTCCCCTACCTTTCAAGTCGTCTACATTTTAATTACCGCCACTGCTGTTAGCCAAGAATCGATGGTGTGAACACTGTGTGTTTGTAAAATGGTTAAATATATTGTTTGTCTTTAAAGTCTAAAAAGGTCTAAAAAATATATAGAAAAAATCCTGTTTATAGACGTCCTACTAAAACAAATACAAAGTACTAAGTTACAAGGTTTTGGTGTGGCAGTATTACCGTGGCTCATATAGCACAAAGTTCTGTTTTAAAAAATGATTACAACAGAAATACACAAAAAAGTCCAAAAAATGCATGCAAATCCTGTTTGTCATTGTGCACAGTACAATGCCAATCCTCTGATCAAATTATCATGAACACTTTTTTCTTTCCCTCCTATGTCCATTGTCTACGGTCCACTGCATAAAGAGGTGTCTAAAAATAGAACACATTTTCTCTCTCTATCAGGATAATTATCTCTAGATGAATGTGTGTCTGTGTGCCTGGGTGTGTGTCTTCTCCAGATGGGAATGTATCATGACTACCACGTAGAAGATGGAGGCGCATCCAAAGAGAACCGTATGATCTTCAGTGAGTCCATGCCTCGTCGAGTCGGAAGCTTCTATCGAGGTGACGCTTTTTGTGGCATCATTTTAACTCAGAACAGAACCATTTTAGTCAAGAAACACAACAGAAGATTAAGAAGCAACTCTTTATTGAAATTAGAATTATATTGGCGGCATGGCTCTGTTCGGAGGAACTCCCCTATTTCCATGAGTACCATGGAAAAGCACTAATTCAGGGAGCAGCTGAGAATTTTCACCCTAGCACGCATGGTGAGAAAGCGACAGTAGTTTATGGGAACCTCACCCCAGCACGCGGGGTGAGATAGCTAACTCCCCATGAACAGAGTCAAGTGACGTGACAAGAGAACATGTGACATCATACACAATACTTTTTCCCATCTTGCTTAGGTGGAGCAGGGGAAGATAGCAGTACATGGTTTAGGAGCGGGTAGAATTTATAGGGCGTGCCGAAGCTGTCCAGCCAATCGCTAGGAGAGAGAGTTAATCAGCTGAGGGGATGCACCTGGATCAATTAGGAGTGAATGAAGGGGAGGGCAGCAAGCTTCTTAACTATCATGGCCTACCAGAAATGATGTTAGTACTTATAATATATATAATCAATCTAAGTGTTCACTTCGCACCAATCAAACCCATTTGCAAGTATGGCAGTCCAAAAGTGGTGTCTCACTAAGGATGGTTCTATAGTTCGAGACCTTACATACTCAAAATTCACAATAGAACAAAGGCCAGCCATGAAGCAGGAAACTACCCTATTTCTTTATTATCTTCTACTCTATTTCATTATTATCCTCATTTATGTTTTTAAAAAAAAAATTTTTTAATTCACTGCTCAGAGTCTCAAGATACTAAAACTAGAAAACATCTAATTTACGTGCCTACAACACTTCTGCAGCTTCTATTAAAGTAATGCTACACATACACATCCTCTGCAAACACAAAGACATTTTTCGGAACGAGCGACTATAATTAGTGCCCACGTCTCTATTATAAACGGTATGTCTCAGCCATGAAACATTGCAAATATCTGTTTTTTCAATATCTTTGCCCACAGTTCCCTCCCCCAGACCAGACAACTCCCAGTCTTTCCATGAGGCTATGGGTCAGGCCCAGAGGGTCCTCCCCATGGTACAAGGAGACCAAGTGGCCATGGTCAACCATTCCAAGAGGCAGCCCACCTATGACTGGTTAGCACTTGTGTTCTACTGTAGAGTACTGTAGAGTAATTTCCTGCAATTTGGAAATTATCATGTCCTCCACACCCTTGTAAATGATGGGGGGGGGGATGTTAAGAATATCCCCTGGGAAATGTGTTGGATTTTGTTGTCCCCCATAGTTTGGAAAATGAAATGTTCCTCCACGTTGAGCAGAATAATGAAAATCTCCACCTGTGATTCAAATCACCTTTTGTGGTCCGTGGAGTTTTGAGTCGGTTGACACTCGATTATGCCCGACGAGAGCAGCAGTGGTTGCTACTGTCACATTGTTGTTAGCGGTTCATTGCAGCAATTATCACTGCTGTGCTGCAGATATACATTTCTATGATAGCCCATTGAGTGACATGGTGTCATTGGGGAAGCACGTTCCAACAAGATATACGTATAATAAATTCAACCCCCCAACTACAGGTGCTAATCATTAGCATTACCACTTCTTCGTAGCTTCCCTCCAGAGGTGGTGCAAGCACCTCTGGTGCTTGCGCCACCTCTGGAGCCAAAGTAGGGTAAAAAAATCAAATACCGGGTTTAAATAACAAACAGTGATTCATTGCTTTCAGTGGGGCTTAGTCCTTCTGCGTGCAGAGCGAGTGCAAGCACATACGCACAATAGGTTATGTAACGACTGGTCTATAATCAGGGAAGAACATTTTTCAAAATGAACTTCGGTGGGGTTTTTAAGCCTGCTCTGTGCTCCGTCAGGTCATTTGAATGTCACGGAGCATTTTGGACGGTTTTCCTCTGTCTTGCAGGACTGCGGCCGAGGGCATGGTACTCAATCCTCCAGAACCCCACAAAGAGAAGGAGAAACAGGGCTTCTTCAGAGCCATGAAGAAGAAAAAGAAGAAAATACAAATAGTAAGGAGATCTTTTTATAATACAGAATCTGTGTCAGTGAAATGATCTTGTTCACTTTCATGTGTCACACGACACACAGGCTTGCGTTGAGTCAGCAGGCAAATCTATTCTGATCTGGATCTGGAACTGCCAGTGTGACCCTTTTATTCCCATGTTTAGGACACACAAAGATACACAGTGGCGGTCCAACAGTGATTTTCTCCCCGGGCAAAATCCCCTGCTGGGTTAGTGGGAGTGCTCGGGTCAGAAAGTGGCCTGTGCAGCAGCCTTCACTGAAGCTACCTGGAACTCTGCTGTTCTTGCCGTTCGAGGCTCTGTAGCGTCTACCTTTCTTGATTTCAAGGTTGTTGAATAGCTTTTTGGAATAGCTGGAAGTCCGGATAGTCAAAGCGCTGCCACAGCCGACACAGAACTGGGTTGGAGATCCCCAATGGGCCAATTTAGCAAACCACATTATGGAGAGAGGGGGGAAACATAATGATTTCAATGGCCATGTTCCATTTATCTCGTCTGCATATATTGGCCTAAATTGAGAATATAATTCTCTTTTTCTTCTTTCTTCTTCTTTTTACTCCATCCTTAATTTACAATTCCACCAATACTCTACAACTCTGGAGCTGACTAAACATCTTTCGTTCTAACATTTTTAATCACAATTTAACGATAATCCTATTCCTGTGACACCACTAGAGCTGAATGTACAAGTCCTTCAATACCAACACATGTTTTTGGGACTGGTGGAACCAGTTCCATATCCGACCTGGTGCTGACAGAGCGCTGACTGTTCCCATCAGTCAGAGCGTGGGTGTCCGCAGCTGAGACCCCTGTGCTGCTGAGTGCTGCAGCTGAGGCTGCCATCCAAGTCCCCTGGACTTAAGTTGAGACTTGTGCAATCAACACCGTCACCGATTGATCCTGTGTTGTTTGTTTGCTCGACAGTGTGTGAAAATCTATAACCCATCTCCGACCCGTCCAACTAGAGTCGTCGGTGGCTGTCAGTCTGGATGTGTAAGTGTGTGTACGCGGAGGACACAAGGCAAAAACGTCCTTTCGAAAATGTTGTGTTTTACAGCTACAGAGAGAATATATGTCACACAAGGAGAGAGAATATGTGTCTGTCAGCACCAAATTGTATATTTGAGATAATGTGCACTATAATATGCCTAAAGACCAAGATCAGAATCAGAATCGCTTTTATTGCCAGGTCATGCATAAAACAGTTCGTACATTTGGTTCACACCCTGGTACAGTAAATATAACATAGTTAAAAATAGATAAAATAACACTGTGAGAAAATACTACAATAAAAATAACAGCATAATAGAAAAATGTATAGAGGTGGAGGTTGGAGACCGCTGCTTAAACAAATTATTTCAGCTAATAAATGAATGCATTGTCGGGGCTAATTAATGAAATGTCGCGATAATACAGGATTACTTGAGACTCTACTGTTGGGGAATACAAGATATAATTTCAGCTAATAAATTAATGAAATCTGCTCCCATGTGACGTAAGGGCTGCATAGTGGTGGCGAAATGACTGCATGGTAGTGGCGAAACGACCGAATAAACAACCTGTGACGAAAGGGTGATGTACCAAATCAACCTGCTCGGAATAGGATATATAAAAGTGATAAAATATAATGAAATAAAATAATAAGATATAATATAAAGCGACACAGTTAGAATGTAACATGTTCATAAGTTACAAGCATACAGGGACAAGGAAACCACCACTGACACTACTGAGCAACTTATGAAATGGCTGGTGCTCCTCTCAGTGTTAAGAAGGGAGACAGCTAGGGGGAAGAAGCTGTTCCTGGATCTGGCAGTTCTGGTGATCAGAGCTCTGAGGCGCCTGCCAGAGGGGAGTGGGGGTGAAACGGTGCTGTGCGCGGTGAGAGGGGTCGGCTGCTATGTTCTGTGCCCTCCCCTTGACCC
>OMKY01088727.1:0-10328 GCA_900302395.1 Bregmaceros cantori | reverse complement strand
TGTACTTTTTACTTTCAAAAATACTTTTTGAGTACATTTCTGAGCCTTTACTTTGTACTTTACTTGAGTAGCTATTTGGATCAGTACTTTGTAGTCTTACTCGAGTAGTTTTCTTACAAATGTATTTTACTCTTACTCAAGTAAGAAATCCCGGTACTTTTGCCATCTCTGCCGACAGCTAAAGAGATCTCCATGAAATTCGCTAAAAGCATACAAAAATAAAACACACACTTTTATTCTACTCAGCTGTTATATCATAAGTCAGTGTATACAGAGATGTACATTATATTGAGAGAGAATAAATGAGACAAGAGTCTGACTGTGATGCCATATTACATGTTGAACCTAGCAGTCAGTACCACTGACTGCTAGGTCATTACGGATCTGCTGAGATGCACAGGACAGAGGGGGCGGCAGCCCACGCAAAATTATTACATCCCCTGTGCTCTGCGTTTGAGTGATATAATTATGATAATTTCCTGAGTAATTTAGCCAAGAAACTTTGGCAGATAAACAGATTATTTGAATACAATCATGGGATGTTGAGGGGTCTTTAGAACCAGAGTGAGCGTGGAGTGTTGGCTGGTAATTTAGATGCAAAAAACGTAGTATGGGGGGTGCACAGTGGCAGAGGGGTAATAGAGACCGCCCCCCAGACCACAGGTCAAGCAGTACAATGTCTCTGCCGGACTCTACATCCCAGTTTCCGATTCAATCAGCGCTTGCCAGAGACGCGACCAAGTCCCTCTTTCAAGTCTCAAGTCCCAAGTCCTCCTTAGGCAAGTCAAGTCAAGTCCCAAGTCAACTCCAAGTCAAGTCATCATTAACATGCTCTCATTTTAGCGCCAGAATCAGATTTTAATAAAGTCAAAAGCAAGCAATAGTTTGGCTTTTATAATAGCATCGTTTGATGTTTTGCTACTATATTAAAACCAGATTCTGGAGCTAAAATGACAGCATGTTAATGATGACTTGACTTGGAGTTGACTTGGGACTTGACTTGACTTGCCCAAGAAGGACTTGAGACTTGAAAGAGGGACTTGGTCACATCTCTGGCGCTTGCACCCCAAATAATAACTGAAAAAAGAAAGAGTATCTAGCAAACAGTATGCTGATGGTCCAAGAAGGTCAAATTGCCATCTTTTGACACCATTGTATGTCCATTTTTTGAGCTGGTAGTACAGAACATAATTTAAGGATACAGCCGTAGCATGTGGACCCTGTAAAACATTCTACAAAGTGGACATGTGTCCGTGTCGAATGCGGAGCGGTTAAAGACGCTGCATCCAAAGATGGCCCCCATTGATAGTAATGTGGTTAAGATCACAGCGTTTGTAGTGCCGTGAGTTCTACTCCCCTCGCCGGCTTGTCTGCGAAGTCTACCCCCGATCTCTTCAACCTAATTTCCGACTAATCCTGTCAGTGAAAATGGAAAAACTGCGCTTACGCGGAAAAACAAAAACATTGATATCCCCAAAACACGGAGTGTAGGGAATGTAATGGTTTTGCGTGCGCCGCCGTGTCCGCCGCGTAAGATTCTTTGTATTAACACAATAACTTTTGCGTTAAAAATCGTCAACACTGACTCCGGGAAGCACCATGTTCACGGCCCATGTGATGTGTCACAATTTGGATTCCTTAAAAGAAACTCTTGAATCCTACTGAAGGCATAGCGCTACAATATTCCTGGCTTTAAATGGTTTTTGGTTGTGATTCCGATGGAATTTCCATCCTCAAACAGGCGTCGTCGGAGCTCCTGTCCATTCTGGAGAACATCGAGCCGGAGACAGTGTGCTCCGGGTACGACGCCTCGCTACCCGAGTCTCCTACACTGCTGCTGAACAGTCTCAACAGGCTGTGTGAGAGACAGCTGCTGTGGATCATACGCTGGTCTAAGTCTTTGCCAGGTAAAACAACCTAAGTTCTTTATGCAGGTCTAAGTCTTAGTCCAAGTAAGATCACATGCAGACACAACTCCTCAATCCAAGTTCTTTATTCTGGCGAAAACATGTTTCAGGTAATGTAGTAGGAAATTCAGGCTCGGACCAGGTGTCGGGTAGAGTCAGAGATGAAGTTTTATTGAGAAAGTCACATGCTCCACTCTCTGACAATCTTAACTAAAGCACTGACTGACTACGCTTTTAACCACAAACAAGACACGCCTCTGTTAGAAATATAGTTATGCATAAAATATATATATTTATACATCTCCTCATTATACTGGCTCGCCGACCACAGTTTGAAGACTCCTCAATATTGAGTGGTCCTCGGTTGGTTGTTATCAGCTGTAAGCTAGCATAGCTTCACTCCCTACATTCCTCGAGCTAAGCAGACACCTGCTTCACAATGAACAATCACTCTTTTTATTTATTAAGAAATAATGGAAATCTATACTTTATCCATTCACTATCAGCAGCGTAGGCAAGGTCGTCGTGAGAGAGATGACACCTCTGTCACAGATAAGGTATGATCTGTGTATGTCCGTGGTGTTATTTAAGGCAACCACCGACTACTGTCAGCACTTCCTGGGGCCGACAGCTGTTTGTGTCTGTGACGTGGAACAGAGGGGGGAAGCTTTTCTTCTACCCATAGAGTATCATAATTGCCCACTTCAGTAACTACTAACTTTCTCACTCAATCACTCTTAAAAATGTCCTTACCCCCAACGGGCAGGTGGCCATAGTAGACTTCACTTTGAGATGGCTTGGTTGGCTTGATTGGTACCATTAAGGGTTGGCCTCCAAAATGTCATCATCAAGAACCTACCCTAGGTCATTAACACACCGAATCTGGGCAAAATCCCAGAAAAAGGTATTGTGTTAACACAAAATGTTATGTGATGGACACGGACGTTAATGTGTACCTGCAGGTTAACCGTACCCCAGGCTTCAACGTTCCTCTTTTTCCTTTCTCTGCTGGAACGACTTTATTCAAATGTTGCTAAACCTTTGCATTTTTGATCTCATTATAGTCATCTAATTATATCCCCAAAAGACAGAGCTTAGGGGATGTAATGGTTTTGTGTGCGCCGCCATGTTCACTGTGTGAGATCCTTTGTGTTAACACGATGACTTTTAGACGGACGGATGTATTTGTCAGATCGATGTACATTTTTGAGTGGGTGGATTTGCCACACATTTCTTTAGCTTTGTTTGTGACTTTGTGCAACAGTTGTTTGAATTTAAGATAGAGCATACACATTCCATTTTACATAAAACATTAAATCTAGCATGATGGCTGATTTTTTTTCCTTTGTAAGCCAACACTCTGGGGAGCCCCTGTGTATCATTGATGCTTCTATCGGCTCGCATATCCCTTTAGCAGTCGGCAATGACTGCATACTTCTAGTTTAAGTCTGTAATTTCCTAACCCTGTTCCAGCCGGAGTTACAATCCCATCAGACAGCAGACCCAGTCGTAGAGGCATTCTCTGAGTGTTATGTCTAGCAGAGACCAGTTATCTCCCCAGTCTCAACTTTATCCCCCTGTGCGAACACAATCTGTGTGAAGGGCGTGTGTCGCTGACTTACAAACTTTACTTACACAGTACATTTCGCAGTGTTAAATCAACACTTAAAGACTCAACTCAACTCAACTCAACAGATTTTTATATAGCGCCAAAATCGCAGCCGAAGCTGCCTCAAGGCGCTTCACAAAAGTGATTACGTTTTAACTCCTCTTAAAATTAACTTGAAATCGAGTAAAAAATTAACACGGGCTAACACTGTACAGAACCCCCGGCACGTCCGTGAAGGGGCGGCCGTCTGCATCTGAGAGGACGAAGGCCGCGAGGGGTTTGCGACACGGCGAGTCGGCAGCGCTACTGCGACCCAAACCCCTGGGGTTTGAGCGAAACCTCGGTCCTTGCAAAGGGTCGGGTGCCACATGAGTCATGATGCAATTAAAATGGTGGTCTTTAAAGTTTGAGAGAGGATGAGGGGCTTTGTAGAGTCTAATTGACGCAGCACCTCATTGACACAGCTACTCATCTGGAATTGCTATCATATATTTTTTTACTTGTTATGGTGGGGCAAATAAATTGCCACCAGTGAACCTTTGCCCCCCCAGATGGTACCGACATGTGACTGGGCCCATGGACTAAAAGGGAGGGTTAGAAAACCCTTTATTAGCAACTCAAAAAATGTATTTTCTTTATGTGGAATTAGAAATGGACCCTTTAGGGGTCGACAGCGTACAGCAAGACACAATCAACTATTCGTCCATGGCATCTTCATCGGAAGCAGTACTCATCTCGTAATCCGAGTCCACGGGGGCAGGTCCAGGCACGGGTGGAGGCTCCTGGAGGTGACTCTGTAGCCAGGGAAGAATTGAAGCCGGTGAGCAAAGCGGCAGCAGCAGAACAGGTTTCCCGTGAGGTCTCGTCAACGTATTGAATTGAAGCAATACGCTTAAACAACTGAACTGATTTATATCGAGACTTCATCTAAATGTGTAATCTGAAGCGTGACGTGCTCCGTCAGGTGAACTGACCTGTACCAAGACTTTGGGGCCGCATCTCTCCGGGGTCGGCCGCAGCCTTAAGTAGGGGCGGACTGTTGATTGGGAACGCGGGGCAGCTGGCGGCGCTGGATGCTCCGCGAACAATCCTGGCGCCGGAGGTGGAGATGGGCAGTCCGCGGAAGATGCGCGCCGTTGGTCCAGCCATCCCCACTGACTTGTAACAGCATGAATCTTGGCTAAATCTAGAATATGTAAATGAAATGTTTTTGTGAGAAAAATGAAGTAAAACCTGCTAACTGCAGTGTCTAAAATATCTCTTCTCATCTGCTTAAATACAAAGGCCACTTGACCACTTTCTCAAAAAGTGGTCAAGTGGAGTTGGGGTTTTGCATCTGGACTCTTCATATATACACACTGTCTGATCATTTGCTAAAACTGGTAAGATCATTTTTAATCTCTAGCGGCACAACCAGCTAAGGCTAATATCCGCACCCAAAATTCAGTGTTTCTTTGTGGGTATCTGGGACTCAAAGATTGTATAATCCACGTCTCTGTGTATGCATCATCCAGGTTTCCGCAACTTGCACATCACTGATCAGATGACTCTGATCCAGTACTCGTGGATGAATCTCATGGTGTTCTCCTTGGGCTGGCGCTCCTTCAAGAACGTCACCAGAGACTTCTTGTACTTTGCTCCAGACCTCATCCTGAACCAGTATGTCAACTCACAGCCAGAGCTCAATCCCTACTCAATCACTGCTTGAATCCTTTAGAAGGAGGTCTGTCCCTCAGAATCAGAGCGATGTTTCTAGCCTGGTGAACTAGAACCAATGAATCGTCCACGTATCGCACGGCGCTAGACGTTGGGTCTGGGCAAACCAGCCAGACGTCGCCCGTACACGGGCTAACCAATCAAATTATTTGAATCGAGACGTGAGTGGAGCTTGGTATTTGTGACGTGAGACGTGGCCGAAGTTTGGCATAGACAAGGCGAGACGTGGGCGTGGGGAGTTTGGTTGTCACGCCTCTTGGTGTCACGCTGCTTGACGCACCTACTGCGCTGTGACGGGATAACACACTTTGATTGACACTTTTTTGACTCTCGTTTTATGACCCTGGTTTTTACCAGACCCAATGACCGTTCTAATTCCATGCCATGGTGTGTGTGTGGTGCAGGGAGCAGATGCGGCGCTCTCCCATCTATGACCTGTGTCTGGCCATGCAGTTCATCCCTCAAGAGTTTTCTAACCTGCAGGTGTCGAGACAGGAGTTCCTCTGCATGAAGGCCATCATCCTGCTCAACACAGGTGAGACACCTTGTGGCTGAATGGCTGCTAGTCTGCTCAACACAGGTGAGACACCTTGTGGCTGAATGGCTGCTAGTCTGCTCAACACAGGTGAGACACCTTGTGGCTGAATGGCTGCTAGTCTGCTCAACACAGGTGAGACACCTTGTGGCTGAATGGCTGCTAGTCTGCTCAACACAGGTGAGACACCTTGTGGCTGAATGGCTGCTAGGCTGCTCAACACAGGTGAGACACCTTGTGGCTGAATGGCTGCTAGTCTGCTCAACACAGGTGAGACACCTTGTGGCTGAATGGCTGCTCGTCTCCTCAACACAGGTGAGACACCTTGTGGCTGAATGGCTGCTAGTCTGCTCAACACAGGTGAGACACCTTGTGGCTGAATGGCTGCTCGTCTCCTCAACACAGGTGAGACACCTTGTGGCTGAATGGCTGCTAGTCTGCTCAACACAGGTGAGACACCTTGTGGCTGAATGGCTGCTAGTCTGCTCAACACAGGTGAGACACCTTGTGGCTGAATGGCTGCTAGGCTGCTCAACACAGGTGAGACACCTTGTGGCTGAATGGCTGCTAGTCTGCTCAACACAGGTGAGACACCTTGTGGCTGAATGGCTGCTAGGCTGCTCAACACAGGTGAGACACCTGGTGAGCCAGAACCAAAAAATCGTCGACACATTGCACGTGATTAGAACGACCATTGGGTCTGGTAAGACCAATAGTCGGAAAAAAGTCACAGCGCAGTAGGTGGGACAAGCGACGTGAAGGCGTGACAACCAAACTACGGCCACTTCTAGCGCCGCTCATACCAAACTCCACCACATTGGCCATACAAAAATCCAGCCACGCCTCGATGTCTGCCTGATTTGCCCAGACGCAATGTACCGTCTAGCCGTGTGCGATGTGGTGGTTCTGGCTCGCCAGGCTATGAGAATCAGAATCAATTTATTGTCATTGTGTACAAGAACGACACCTAGAGGCTGGATGACTGCTAGTCTGTTCAACACAGGTGAGACATGTAGATGCTTCACTTATCAACAACTGATCATGTGTCAGTTTCAAGATGGAACTTCTTTCTGCAGCTAGACATTGAATGTCCGTTTGTAGCATGTGCGGTGTCACGGGTTTGACATGATCAATACACTTTCTTAGGGCGTATTCAAACCAACGTGTTTATCCCGGGTCCGACTCGTTTCAACCGAGATGGAACTCGTTTCCGAGTTGTCCCGGTTGATATGAATACGCCAAGTGGGTCCGAATCCGCGCTAAATCATCCGAGACGAGCCCTGCTGTTCAAGGTTGTCCTTGCCGGGTTGAACCCGCAGAAAAGGCGCCCGGACTCGGAGCAGTGCGGTCTGAACCGGCGCGCTGGACCCGTTTCGCATGTGTGTGTGTGTTTGTGTGTGAGCGCGTCAACGGCATTTGACGCGCCAACTCTCTCTTTCCCCTCTCCACCTCCCTCTCTCTGTCATTAGTCAATTATTATTATCATAATGAATATTTTATTATTCTACATTCTCTTCTTTTTGATATTTTATTTTAACTGCGGTCTGGAGCGAACGCGCCACACGCACGCGCACACACACACACAGACACACACACACACACACACACATAGAAACGCTCCGCCGAAGGGCTGCACTGGTCCTTCTCCCGCTTCGTGAGTGGCTAATATTCATCCAATCAGCGAGTGACAAATTTATCTCGGGTGTTAAACACTGGTTTGAATAGTACGGCGACCAATCAACCCGCGCTGCATCCAGGAAGCAACCCGCGACAAATTCAAAATGCGGTTTGAATACACCCTTAGAGAAATTGTCATAACCGACTACACCTGTATATAGACTGCCGTGTACTGACTGGACTGGGTTGCACCAGAACGTCTGCCCTGCTCCAGCACTAAGAACTTATTGACTTATGATGCATAGTCTAGACCTCTTTCAATTCTTTGCTGTTTGCACTGTGTTTTTTGTACCGGTACCCAGAGATGGGCAGTAACGCATTACATTTACTCTGTTACAATTTTTGTGTGTACTTTTTTTACTTTTGGAGTACATTTTTCATGAGTTACTTTCTAGTTTTACTCAAGTAAATTTGAGGTGAAAAAAACTACTTTTTACTGAGATGTCAGTAAAAAGTACTAAGTACATTAACTCTGCCTTTAGCGACACCCGTTGGGAACTGTTGGCACATATGTTGATGTCATATCTCTCTCTCGGGCGCTTTCTCTCTCTCTCTCTCGCTCGCTCTCTCTCTTGGTGTCTCTCGCTCTCTCTCTCTGTCCCACTCGGCCTCTGGCTCCCTCTCAGGCTCTCTCTCTCGGGCAATCATTTTTTTTTTCATTCATTTTTTAAACTGAACTACTCAGTACTTTCGCTACTTGAGTAATTTTTTTGTGGAATACTTTTTACTTTTACTTGAGTAACTATTTGGATGACTACTTTTTTACTCCTACTTGAGTAATATTTTGCTGAGGTAACAATACTTTTACTTGAGTAATTTTTATGGCTACTCTGCCCATATCTGCCTCTAAGTAGAGGTGGAACAAATTAACATTAAATGCATATATCATTGACAACATTCAACATTATAACAATGTCACATTTTGTTGTGAAAACTAATACGTCATTTACTAGATGTAAACAATGTCAGGTGGAAACATAACATTTTTACAAAAGTGCCTTCAGTTTACACTGCAACTGTTTAGGGTTAGTGGAAACGGGTGAAGATGGGGGGCAGACATGTGGGAAATACGTCGGTGGTGGGATTCGAACCACTGACTCACCGCGCCATTAAGGCATATGCGTGCCCCCCAGTGCACCGCCCAACCGACTGAGCTACTGGGCAGCACAACGGCAACCGTTTTTGGTGGCTCAAAAACAGAAAAGTTGTTGTTAAAAACGTACTGTAGAACACGGGAATCTGTTGCCCTAACGGTTAGACCAAACCCAAAGCCTTTCTGTTTGGATGTGGACGTATAGCCCTGCTCGACCAGGGACCACCCAAAATATATTTATAAATTTCAAAGCACCTTTTGGGAATGAAGTACACAGACCTCACTCTTGGGTATTAAATTAATATAATTACTCTTTTATAAATACATATTGTAATGAACGAGTACCGCCTGGTGGAGGAGCTGGGAATAGAGGAACTTACATCGGCAACAGCTGAACTCAGCCATTGCCGAGGTTCATTCGGACTATTTAAGGAGGCGTGTAGGCAGGTGGAGAACCGCCAACGGTGGCGGCCCAGAATGCACCGCGCGTGCATTCACTACACTATTATTTTGTGAATTGTACTGAATTTATATAAATACATCCATAATAGCCAATTATAATTTCCCACAATAAGACCAGTGTTTCTGTAGTTAACCAGTTACTACACCATCGGAAAAAAAAAACATTCAAATCCAATTTGATGATTTACATATTTAAAAAATCTTATGACAAAATAATCCAAAAACTGAAAACGAACAGAATTTTATGGGGAGCGGAAACGGAAACGAAAAAAAGATTTCTCAACTGTTCCGGAACAGAAACGGAACATTATGAAATCCACAAAACCGGTTAAAAACATTTTTTTTTCTGTTCTCTATACATTTTAACATATCCGAAGTCTGGGAGACTATTTCTGGTTGTGCATCCATCCAACTTTCACTATCAGTCGTCAAGCCACATGCATGTGGGGCTCCATCTTGTGGACAGCGAATGTAATGGCGCTTCAAAGCCGGTTTTCACGTTAATACAGTTGCAAGTTTGAAAGTCCAGCAAATATATTTTGTACTAACTATATCTAAAAACGTAACATTGCACAATATAAGGAACTTTAAGAGCGAACAAAATTTGTGCGTTCAGAACCGGTTCAGGACCAATATTTTGGTAGCGGAACAGTTCAGAGAACGAAAACGTTAAATATGGACCTGCCTGAACCGTTCGGAACGGAACTTTTTAAAAATAATTTTGTTTTCAAGCCCTGGCAGTGAGGTGAATGACTCAACTCTCAACTCAACAGATTTTTATATAGCGCCAAAATCGCAGCCAAAGCTGTCTCAAGGCGCTTCACAAAAGTGATTACGTTTTTAGAATTAGATTTAAGGAATATAGCAGCTCTTTACCTAACTACCTTTCAACCTTGATTGCCCAGTTAAGGACAGTCATTTGGGGTTGTTTACAGAACTCCTTTAACGGAGGACTGGAAAGAAGAGAGAAGAAAGAAGAAAAAGGAGATCAAGACTTTCAGTCAGTCTTGATCTCTGCCTAGTTGAAAATCGTTAATGTTGGTTTGTTTTGACAGAACTCCTTTAACGGAGGACTGGAGAGAAGAGGAGAATTGAAATTTTCCCTCAATCTCAATCTCGGCCTAAAGCAAGGTTCTCATGTACAGCCCTATAGTGGTGGCTTGGAGGTTAAGAGTGCTTTGGACACTATGTCGATCAACGCCAATGGCGAACTTGGTCACAGCCAATGGCGGAAAAACACACACGGAGTGCCGCTGAGTGCTCCTTGTCACCACGGGTGATACCGAGACGCTTTTTTGAGTAGCTGATGGACAGTGCGCCGGCCAATTG
>OMKY01088726.1:0-10203 GCA_900302395.1 Bregmaceros cantori | reverse complement strand
AACATCAACAACAAAAAATTCCAAAGCAGTAGTTATTTCTTCAACTAGGCCGAGATTGAGAATTTCAATTCTCCTCTTCTCTCCAGTCCTCCGTTAAAGGAGTTCTGTCAAAACAAATCAACATTAACGATTTTCAACTAGGCCGAGATCAAGACTGACTGAAAGTCCTGATCTCCTTTTTCTTCTTTCTTCTCTCTTCTTTCCAGTCCTCCGTTAAAGGAGTTCTGTAAACAATCCCAAAATACTGTCCTTAACTGCGAAATCAAGGTTGGGGGGTAGTTAGGTAAAGAGCTGCTATACTCCTTGAATCTAATACTAAAAACGTAATCACTTTTGTGAAGCGCCTTGAGGCAGCTTCGGCTGCGATTTTGGCGCTATATAAAAATCTGTTGAGTTGAGTCATCTCATTGCTTTCATCAAACTCGTGTTGTGCCACCGACTGTGCGCCGTCATTGTTGAAAGTACCTCTATATCCGGGACAAGGAGAGATAGAGAGAGCTATACAGTATAGGAGAGAGAGCGAGATACCCCACACGCGACTTCTTCGGATGGTACTGTCCGCTAGGGGCGCCAACGACAGAGTCAGAATGAATGGCATCCTATGGGAGCTGAAATAAAAAATATTAACACCAAATCTGATGCGTTTGTAAAATTATGACCCACCCTTCACACAATGAACCGATAATTATCCCGGCAATATACATTAAAAAATCAATTAGGAAAGATCTTTAAATAGGTTAAAACATGCTTCTAAGATTGGGATATTTGTATTGGAATTCCCATAGGGCTCGGTATTGGAATTCCCATAGGCCCATACCAATCCGGAAGTAGGCACGGACATCAAAACGTCTCTCTATCTCTCCTTGTCCCGGATATACGGGTACTTTCAACAATGGCAGCACGCAGTCGCCGGCACATCCCGAGTTTGATAAAAGCAATGGGATGACGTCATGCACGCTGCGTCTACTTTATATACAGTCTATGGATGACGTCATGCACGCTGCGTCTACTTTATATACAGTCTATGGATGACGTCATGCACGCTGTGTCTACTTTATATACAGTCTATGGTTACTGCCCAATATGCTAACAACAACCCATGGTTGCGCTCTTAAGGAAAGACTCCCATTCGAGCGGTGACAGCCTAACAGACTTTATAATGGCGTGCAAAACAAAGGCTGGCCAGGAAACAGTAAACAATGACAAAGGTCAGGAGGGAAAGAGAATAGACGATGATCAGCAGCAAATGAAGGAGGATGAAAAGACCGTGTGGGGAAAAGGTGAGGATATAAACCCTTCTTTTGTTCGCCAAAGACCACCGGCCCTAGCGTCCCCTCAGCCTCCAACCTGAAAATAGCTTTGACGCTTGAATGGCAAACATGAAAAAAAAAAAAAATCTACAAAGCTTTGCATCTATGCCGGAACCTTCCTCTCTTCATCGTTCAAATATTCCTGAGAGTTAAAAGAGATTTTTTTCTTTTTTAAGCATAGGGCAGGCCAGCGGTTAAATGAATATACAGCGAAGACAGAAAGAAAAGACAGTTTGACTGGTGGGGGAATAATGAAAGGCACCTCCCCCTGGAACGGCAGCCTCTCCACCTTTTCATCTGGGGGACCGGGGAGAGCGCAGCGGGCGGTGTCGCTGCAGGAAGGAGGCACGGATGATGAGGAGGGGGGGTAGTGGGGTTGGGGGTGAGGAATAAGGCCAGACAGACGAGAGAAGGGAAAGAGGCAGGGACCGCTGTGGGAGACGGTGGGCAGGGCTCCGAACCGGTTCAAGGAACAAAAACGAAAACCGAAAACAAACAGAATTTTGTGGAATTTTACAAGGAGCGTAAACGAAAACCAAAAAAGATTTCTTCAACTGTTCCGGAACAGAAATGGAACATTATGAAATCCACAAAACTGGTTAAAAACAACCCGTTCTCTATATATTTGAACATTTCCTATGTCTGGGAGACTATTTCCGGTTGTGCATCCATCCAACTTTCACTGTCGGTCATCAAGCCCCATGTATCTGGGGCTCCATCTTGTGGACAGACGAGGAAGTGAATGTAATGGTGTTTTAAACCTGGTTTCACATTAATACAGTTGCACTGAAGTTTTAAAGTCCACCACGTGTATTCTGTATAAACTATATCTGAACTTAACATTGCACAATATAAGGAACTTTAAGAACAAACAAAATTCTTGCGTTCCGAACCGGTTCAGGACCAATACTTTGGTGGTGGAATGGTTCCAAGAATGAAAACGTTAAACATAGGCCTGCCTGAACCTTTCGGAACAGAGTGTTTTAAAAATAATTTTGTTTTCAAGCCTTGATGGTGGGCCTCATGGAAATGGGTGAGGAACAAGCATGTTTCTAATGTTTAGAGCAGGGCTATTCAACTGGCGGTCCGCGGGCCAAATCCGGCCCGCTAATCAAGTTTCTGGCCCACAGAATAATTATTTCGGTTGAACATGTTTTATCTATCTTAGATGCTGTTCTTTACCTCACCAGAAGCACTGGAAATGTGTTGTTGAGGGTTGAGGCTAGCTGAGATTCTGTTCTTCACCTGGAGGCGTGACAACCAAACTCCACCCATGTCTCGCCCCTAGCCCGTACAAACTCCCCCCACATTACCTCTCTCTCCCACCCCCTCTCTCTCTCTCTCCCTCCCTCTTTCACTTTCTCCCTCTCCCTCCCCCACCCCATCTCTCTATCTCCCTCACACACACACACACACACACACACCTAGTTCCGTTGTCATCATCAGGCACATGGAGTCAGAGGTGGCATTCATTTTTTTGCTCCCGATTTGATCCCGATCCTTTGATTTTAACGATCAGCCATCTCCGGTACCGAGTCCCGATACAGAGCTCTGATCCTGCAAAAGTTGGTAGTACCCCAACTATTTGCCACAATTGTCAATTTCATTAATAGTCAAAGTAAATAAACAGTCATTTGGTTTCCCAACTCATTTATTTTCATTGGGAAAAAGTCTGATCGGCCCCCCGATCACCGATCTGAGGATTGGATCAGTGCACCTCATGAATTCAAACCACTGACCATTCGGTCTCCATACCACCGGTCGTTGGAATGGTCGCTCAACCCACTGAGCTACAGCCAGCTCCACACAGTATTGGACACCAGGTGTGCAGCAGTCTGGTGTCACTGGAGGTGCTATTGACTCTGTGTTGAGGACGGGGCTTCTGTGATTACACGTGTAAATCCCCCGGCCCCCAGCCCTACCGCGCCTTATTGGACATGTGTCCAATAATACCGGCTCTATCATTGGCTACAATGGCTGCTGCAGGAATGATTCCCGGAGCGGAGCCAGTCCGGGAAGGTTCAGATGAGGCGACGTGCCACCATTGTGTCAGAGTGTGTGTGAGTTGGTGGCGGTGTCCGAAATCCCCTCCTCCCTACCCCCATATAGTGCACTCACTTAAAGTGCACTCTACAGCGGCCGAGATTTCAGACACTACAGTCGGCGCCGTCAAAATTATTATAAAATACAATTATAAAAAATATAATTATAAAATTCAACAATCATCCCAAAAAGTCAGAAGTACTTACAATGCATTATGGGTTATATTGATTCGTCTAGGGTACATCCGATGCTCACTACTTTTTTTAGTAGTAAAGTTATTTTTTCGGCGTCAGCGCCGTTTTTCCATCTTTATTGGATAGGATTAGTCGGGAACTGGGTTGAAGAGATCGGGGGTAGACATTGCAGACAAGTCGATGAGGGTAGTCGAACTCGTGACACTGCGGACGCTGCAATAGACTCAGCGCCACTAACATGAATGTGTTGCGGTGTCCATAACCACTTGGCCAACGTGGATCCCTGTGCTCACTACCTTTTGCGGTGCATTGTGGGATACTTTCAGTGCACTATCTAGGGTACATTGAGAATTCGGACACCCCTACAAAATGGCGTGCGCCCCATATAGTGCACTATATTGGGGATAGGTAGTGATTTCGGACACAGCCAGTGTGTGTTAGTGTTGGTGTGTGTGTGAGTGTGGTATGCTTTTAGTCTGCAGGGCTCTGTAGCACCTTCCCGAAGGAAGGAGAAGGGAAAGGTGTTGTTTTATTATTTCTATTATCATTATTGTTGCTTGTTGTTGCTTGTTGTGAAAATTCTGGTTATATCCAACTGTTTAGACATAACATAACATACTTTCACACAGTCACATACACAGACATACATGTACAGTGAAATTCTTCCTGCGCATTTAACCCATCCCTGAGGAGTGGTGGGCAGCCGCGGTGCAGCGCCCACTGATGGTAGCAGGTGAACTAGAATGTTTTTGGTGGTGGGGGAAACCGGAGTGCCCAGAGGAAACCCACACATACACGGGGAGAACCCGCAAACTCCACACAGAAAGGACCTGTCCGGGTTGGAATTCGAACCCAGGACCTTCTAGATGTGAGGCAGCAATGCTCACCACTGTGCCACCGTGCTGCCCTGACTAATAGTGTCACTAATCAGCAACGACTGGACTATTGAAATAATGGTTTGCTGGAGCCCTAATGGCATACATAGAGTTAAAACTTCAATCCCTGGGCTAATGTTGCTATGCCAACCGAGGTTACTAAGGCTACCACCTCCCGTCGTGTGTTCCACATGTTGTATTATTGAAAGCTCGGGCTCTCTCTTCAAGCCTGACACTGCTATTGATTTTTCTAGAAGGACCTTCAGCATGCCCAACGTGCCACGCGTCTGTATGTGTGAGTGTTGTCAATATCAATATTTTATACCTTGGTCGGGGGACGTTAGACGTGTACCACAGAGGTGCCCGGAGGATTGAACAGTGTCAACCAGTAGGCCGTAAGGAGGGAAGTTCTAAATATTATTATTCTTTCTTTTTTTTGTGTGCCTCATTCCGACCATTATTCATTTTGGGCAGTGGAGGAAAGTAACGAATTACATTTACTCACGTTACTGTAACTAATTAATTTTTATGAGTAATTTATAATTTTCTCAGTAGTTTTTGAAATGGGTAATTTTTACTTTTACTCAAGTACATTTTTTACCTTAGTACTTTTAACTCGTTACATTTGAGTCCCCTCACATTAATGATTACAAAACATATTGGTGGATGGGGAAAAATGTTAATTCGGATGGAAGGTTAAGTTGCAACCTGGCAAGCCAGAACCAACGCATCGTCCACGTATCGCACCTCACTAATTTGAATATTAATTAAACAAGAAACCAAAATACTTGTGCTGAATTTGTTTTATGGCTCATGTTTTTTGTTTTTTTGTTTAAATAATTGAAAGTAACTTTTACTCATTTTACTCATTTCATTTTAAATGGAGAAATTTTGTACTTTTACTCGAGTAGATTTTGAGATGGGTAATTTTACTTTTACTCTGAGTACAATTTAAGCAACGTAAAGATAATGTTACTCAATTACAATTTTTCAGTACTCTTTCCACCTCTGATTTTGGGTGCACCATTTTGCAAGGATGAAAGTGATTGCCGACTTCTCCCAACCCGCTAGTTCCCTGTTAAACCGGCGACATATTCTGACACCTCCGTTTTCCAACACATTGTTTTTACGACAGATTACTTGTCGGAAATATAGGTATAATTATCCGCTCTTTAGCTGTCAGTCGTGCCGACACTGTAGTTGCGTGGGAGAAAGCAATAGCGTTAAGTTGCCAACATATGTGCCAACAGCTCCATATGAGTGTCGCTAAAGGCTAAGTTAATGTAACGAGTAAAGAATTGCTGACATCTCACTAAAAAGTATTTACTTTTCAATGTAAAATTGACTGGAGTAAAAGTAGAATATCATTTGTGAAAAATGTACTCCAAAGGTAAGAAAAACTACACCAAAAAAGTTGTAACAGAGTAAATGAAATGCGTTACTGCCCATCTGATTGTTACAGAAGCGTTTGAAAACAATGGGAGCTGTCCATGGTGTCTATGTTTGAGAGTCAAATGATAGAGAGAGAGAGAGCATCCAAAACTCCTCAGCTTGTCTCTGGCTGCAGGCGCAGGGAGATCCGGTGTTTTACGGAGGTTGCTGAGAACCCGTCAACAGCCTCCCCCAAGATACATTGATTCTGGATGGCTGTTACACACACACACACATAACACAAAACGCACACAGACATTTCCACCTTCACATAACTACAGTCCCTATATTCTCAAGTATGCAATTATATTACTAAGAGTACTCCAACACAAAAATTGAATATAATTATATCTTGGTTTTTTTTGTTTTTCTTCCAGAACAATGCTGGATACAGGTGGGGGGGAGTGGGGGGGGTTGCTTTCAGTGCAGAGTTAGAACAAAAGGGGCAGGTCGCAACGGGGGCCGTAATTAGTGCACATTAGCCCAGTAATTGCATCAGGACGCTTGTAATGAGCCGTAATTACTCGTTGGGTTCTGAAAGAGAGACGGCTGGAATCAGGTACGTAGGTGTGCAGTCTAAAGAGAACAGGTGGACATCCACCTGTTCTCCTCATTAACAGGGAGAAAAAAAGACAACACCGTATTTCATTAAACTTTTAATTCAATTGCGTGCATTCCATTTATCTTTAAAGACAGCAGCCATGTTGATTTAAAGCTGTACTTGACAAGATTTTGTTAGAAAAGACTAAAAATATTAAATTGCAAAACACGACAACAGAACAGTAGCCATGGCAACACGACACTGGATGCCCGAGTTTATTTTCTTTTCATATTTAAATAATGTCATAAGACACACAAGTAATTGGATAGACGCACAGCCACCTTCAAAGAAAGGTAGCTGTGCTAAGGCTAAGTACAGCGCATAGGGTCTCGACACTCCAAGGTGTCGTGGTGCCAGCCGTCCAGCAGGTGGCAAAATGTGTCTGCGGCATATCATTTTAAAAGCGCTCGGCTGAATTAAATGAATGAAGATAAATTGCCCCCAGTTCTCATTAGAGAAAAGACACTTTGATGCACTTCCGTACAACAGCAGACCGCACCCGACCATCGGATCGTATAGTGTGGAAGGGTGAGTCGTGAGAATCAAACTTTTAACCCCTGCGATTCACTCGTACAGTGTGAGCAGGAGCTTTTGTCACGATTGTACGATTGTATTGTCGCGAACCGTACAGTGTACGCTCAGCTTAAGATATCTTCTTGTTTCAGGGCTGGTCATTCCCGGCATTCACACCCACTCAGCAAAAACGTTGCTAAAACGTCATCGTATGAAGAGACGCCGGCTGTGTGCAAGGCTAACATCGAGGGCCGCAAATTAATCTTTCAATCAAATGGCCGTGAGAGAGAGAGAGAGAGAGAGAGAGAGAGAGAGAGAGAGAGAGAGAGAGAGAGAGAGAGAGAGAGAGAGAGACATAGATCTCATTGCAGATAAGGACGCACGGCACCGTCTTTGGTCCCCGGCGAACCCGTCCATCATCATCAAGACACTCCACCCGATGTTCCTCACACCGCTACGGAGAACCTTTTCACACACACATCTCTCTCTAGCTCTCATCGCCTCACTCTCCTACTCCTACTCTCTCTCTCTCTCTCTCTCAGGGCTATCCTTATACATGCTAAGCTGCTGTAAACTGGGTTTTCACTTTTCACACATTAAGATTGGTTCAGAGTCAAAAAGGATTATTCAAAAGCAATTTGCAAAGAAGAAAAATCCCCCCTTTGCCTCAACCGATAAGTTATGCGTGTGCGCTGACAAGGCCGGCTTGCAAACAAATACATCCAACGTCTGTCTGCCCCCCGCGTTCTCGACGTGCTGGAGAAAAGACACACGACGACGCTCGGAAAGACGTGAAGAGGAAGCCTTCACGTTGTGTTGGTGAGAAACAGCTTGCTCTGATTTTTTTTAGGCCGAGATGCAGATCCAAGACCGTAATGAGCTTTCTTAAAACGCTGACGTCAGCGGTGTCTCATAAACTTGCGCCAAGGGTTTAATTCGGTCCTTAGGAAAGGGTAGCAAAGGCAATGTTTTCTTTTTACTTCATAGATTGAAAAGAACAACATTGTCTTACATTACAACATTTTTTTTAATGTAGTCACACATGCGGCTTGTGTGTGACCATATTTTACATACATTTTTATATAAAAAATGTACTGTCAAAGCAGACTGCAAATGTGCACTATATTTCAGTGTACTGAAACAAGCGCACTAACTGAGACACTGCTCTTGTGTTCACTAATAATAATTATTTGCTTTGCTTTTTTTGATTGTTGCTATCAAGCAAATAGTGTTATGGGGGAGAGGGGCAAACTATCTTCCGAAATCCCTATGTTACAAAATTGCTATTAAATCGCTATTTTCTGAAAAAAAAACTATGGGTTGTTTAGGGGTTAGGGTAGGGGTTAGGGAAGGGGCTAGGTATAGGCTAGGGAAAGTTACAGGGTGGGGTTAGGGTAGGGGTCAACCCCCAAGACCCATAACCATGGGAGTCGGAACGTAAGGGTGTAACCAATGTTATGATTTGTACAAAAATAATAAGATAAGATACACACATACACACATGTACAGTGCATTTAACCCATCCCTGAGGAGCGGTGGGCAACTCCAGATTGTGTTTTTTGGTGGTGGGGAAACAGGAGTGCCCGGAGAAAACCCACGCAGACACGGGGAGAGCATGTAAACTCCACACAGAAAGGACCTGTCCAGCTTGGGATTCGTACACAGGGCCTTCTAGCTGTGAGGCAGCAATGCTAACCACTGCGCCACCGTGCTGCCCCTGCAAGTGGCATCAGAATGCAAAGAACAATGTTATTTTTAGCTTCTTAATATGATTACAAGAGCACAGCTTGAGCAGATGATTCTGTATAAACTCTCTGAAAATATATATTTTTATTTTTTGGTGAAAGCAAATAATTCAACTGGTGAATTACACAAAACACAATAGCAGCCTTAGCTGATCTGCATTGGTAAAAGGGTCCCTTGTTTATCTCAAACAATCCAGTGCAAGCTTGCATATCACCGCTTATCATTATATATGCATTAAGTGTGTGAGCGAGCATGCGTGTCTTTGCCTTAGTGTGTCTGCGTGTGGTTGTGTTTAGCCATGATTGTGCATCTCAAAGTGGTTTTAAATGAACCCGGCAAAAGAGATGCATGTTTGAGCACTTTTGTTTGCTCTCTGCATCTGAGTGGGCGGCTCTGCCCGTTTGTCTGCATGCGCTGCACGGGCCGCGTGTGTGTGCGTTCAGGATTAATGCGCGCCGCGACAGTATCAGCGGTACGCAGCCGTCCGTACGCACATACACGGCACATTAATTAAACGAGTCGGTGTCCGAACACGCCGCCGTTTTTATTTCTGTGCCGCCAGCAGACGGCCGGCCTCCAGGCTCGTTTGGCCGAGCCTCGTCGCAAACTATTCGTCATCATTTCCACTTCTGGTGCTGCAGCAATTTGCCGGCCAGCCGTGCAGAAGAGCAGGCATTGGGGGACTACAGAGATCTTCAGATTCTTCATCTTGAAATAGAGGATTTTACTGAAGACCAGATATGGGCAGAGTAGCCATAACATTACTTAATTAAAAGTAATCGATTCTCAGCAAAATATTACTCAAGTAAAAGGAAAAAGTAGTAATTCAAATAGTTACGCCAGTAAAATTAAAAGAGTACTACACAAAAAAGTTACTAAAGTAGCAAAAGTACTTTCAGTAAAAATAAGAGAGAGAGAGCGCCCAAGACGGGCCTGAGAGAGAGAGACCAAGAGAGAGAGCCCGAGAGAAAGCATCCGAGAGAGAGACAGAGAGAGAGAGAGAGAGAGAGGGAGAGAGAGCACTCGAGAGAGAGGGAGAGAGCGCCCGAGAGGGAGAAAGAGAGAGGGCCTGAGAGAGAGAGAAACCAAGAGAGAGGGAGCCCGAGAGAGTGAGAGAGAAAGCGTCCGAGAGAGAGACCAAGAGAGCGAGTGCCTGAGAGTAGAGCCCTGCACGGGACTGATTTTCCCGTCCCGCGCCCGCCCGCTCCCGCAGTGTTCAGTCCCGCGCCCGCCCGCGTCCTGCAAAAAATTGTAATTTTAGTCCTGCTCCCACCCGCAACTGATTTGCTTTTTTTTTTTTTTGCAATTTTACACATCCACAACTTTATTTAAAATGTAAACGAGCGGTGCGACCAGGAATGGTAGGCGTTAGATCGGAATCGGATACAAACGCTATAAGTATCCGATCCAAATAGGTCGAAGAGAAGCCGCATGCCGGCGGAGACTCGCGGAGCTAAATATATATATATATATATATATATATATATATA
>OMKY01088716.1:0-10064 GCA_900302395.1 Bregmaceros cantori | reverse complement strand
CCCTCACTCTTTCTCCAGAGCCTATCTCCTTACAGAGAGACTCTCTCTCGTTCAGTCTATCTCAAACCTCTCTCCTTACAGAAAGCCTTCCTGCGGCCGGTGGGCTAATACCGGCAAACCTCCACAAAGGGCACAGGGGCACACCGGCGGACACAGGAATGTGCTTGCCTACGCTCTCCCGCTGCGTGGCTCGATGCCAGCCTCGTTCAGCACGGTGTCATCCACACTGACAGTGACATGGCTACTGGGTCTTGGTTTCATCTGTGTTTGTGTTGAACATCCCCTTTCTCCGCCACCATCATGCGGGGGGGTCGGAGGTGACGCGGTGGACGAGCTGGTGGGGCTAGTCAGGCGAGAGAGCGTCGCCGCCCCGAGCGTCACGGGCAACACTGACCTCCCACCTGCCACTAGCACTCCATGCTACGAGATAATCCAGGCCTCCTCATTTGCAACACGGTGGGTTGAAGGCAGCTCCTTGTTCCGTGCGAGGCGTGATCGGGCGAGCTCTGAAAGAGAAACAGAGACATATTTAGCAGGCAAGTTAGAGGCAAGAATAGTTAACTTTGTCCTTCACTACACTATCTCCTGAGCCCGTATTGTTTGTGGTCAGGGTTGAGTAGTAACATATTTTTGTAATCAGATTACAGTAATCTGATTACAAAAAATAGTAACTGTAGTTGACAACTGCTTTTGGAGATGTATAATACTATGACAGCATATTGAGGCTGGTGAAAAATATACTCCCAAATACCAGTCATATACTTCATAGAGAATACAGGATTCTGCCGTCGGGTAGACAATATGAAGTACCACCTTTTAAGAAAGTTAGACTAAAAAAGTTATTTGTTTACCAATCGACTTGATAAACAATGAGCTAAACAAAAAAAAGTTTGTGATGAAAAGTGCTCTGACTTGATTTCTCCATGTATGTGCATGTCTGAGTTCAATTTGCCATGACAGTGTTGATATAGGCTTTTGTTTGATGTATGTTATTGTATTTCTATGTTTTCTATGTCACACACAATGGCTGCTGGGTTGCAAAACAAATTTCAGCCTTCACTGACGAATGAAGATCATATCATATCATATTCCCTTACAATAACATTTTAGAAAGTAATCTAGATTACAGTTGCATTAGAGAAGCCGTAGAGAACAGGTAGGCTTTTTGACCTCTCTCGAAAATGTCCAGTAACTGAGGTGCTCATAGACAATAGTAATATTCAAGATTATTTTATTTCCTGACCTAACACCATAGGAACTGGTTCAGCATGACAATAACAGGACACCACCAACACAAGGTGAGCTTGTAGTGCTCTACGATGTGGAATATATGACAGCATGCAAAGAAATGGCAAATTCCCTTAGCGGATGGAGCATTCCATATTCGATACCTTTGCGTCTGATGACCAGGCAGGATTTTTCATGTAAATTACAACCAGGTTAAAATCATATTATTTTTAATAGTGCTGCAAGATACTAAAGGTAAAGGTCCGTTATTTAGTCACACATACATACATGTATAGTGAAACATTTCCTCCATATTTAACCCATCCCTGAGGAGCGATGGGCTGTGCCCCGGGGGCCAACTCCAAATTCTGAGCCTTGGCCAAGGGCATTGACTGGAGCAGGTTAACTAGAACATGTTTTTGATGGTGGGGAAACCAGAGTGCCCAGATGAAATCCATGCAGACACGGGGAGAACATGTAAACTCCACACAGAAAGGACCTGATCCCGGTGGGATTCATACCCAGGACCTTCTAGCTGTGAAGCAGCAATTCTAACCACTGCACCACCAGCAGCCGAGCTGGCATCTATTTAACGGTTAGCTACCTACTAGCTACTGACTAGCTGGCTGTAGTCTTTCAGATGTCATGCCAGGCTAGCTTTGCCGATCTTTAGTGCCACGTGACCCGCGGCGATACGCACCGGGACCATTATCCTACAGAAGCTTGCATTAGTGAAGGTGATTACTGGCCATTCAAAATGCATGAGAGCCGTACCACATCAATGATTCAAGAGGGCAGAGAGAGGTATCGAACAGCAGGCCGCTGCTCAGGAAGCTCGCCCCATAACAATAATCACTCGCAGCTATATCCAATGGGAATGATACCAGTGATAAGCGCTGACTGTGTTCACATCAATGCTGTGATATTAACCTGGAGCGCTGCCAGGTTCGTGGAGAAAGGCTGTATTTAGCTGTGGCACACTTCAAATCCAGGTGTGCCACAATTAGGGGTGCGACCAATAGTCGATTCATTGTTAATCAAAGTCATCACTATTTGCCGCATTGCAATATGCAAGCTATTTACACATCAAATAAGAAAAGTGGTCTGCTGCGTTTATAAATAAAACGCAATCTAATTTTTTTGTTTATTATAGGAATTATTCTCATAGTAGGATGGGCTTGCTAATGAGGGACAATCAATTGGCTAATGTGGGACAGTGAAATGTAGTGTTGAGCAGTTTAACTTAATGTTAGACACATAACCATAGGTTGCTTTTACCATAGCTTCACTGACATTCATTAGTTTAGAGAGAAGCCAGAGCCACTTAGGTGTCCCACGTTAAACAGTGGCCCACCCTAGGGCAATCCACCCTACATGTAATTATCAATCTAGAGTTTATAAGACTTCTTTAGAAATAATCTCAGAAACTCCAACCGAAAAAAAAAACAATGCAGAAACTGAATGGACCACGCTCGTGACAAGTGAGCTATCATATTGTTATATTGCTCTATTTTTTTGTCTTAGTGAAGCATTATTACTTAATACGTATATATGTATGTATGTTTGGGGAGATTGGAAATTGCTTCAATTTTTTCAAGGTTTTTTTTTCAGCGCAGGCACCATTTCCTTATGTTATTCACAGCGTTAATATGATAAGGGGATTAGAGAGCGGGGGACAGTATCTTTCTTAAAACCATCTCACGGCGCTGCGTGTGCCGTGATCAAAGGCACAGCAACAAAGAATATGTATGGTGCTGGCTTCGAGCAGTGGTCTTACCCGCTGCGCCTTTTTAACACTGTTGCTCAGTTAGGTGGATTGCCCTAAAGTGGGCCACTGCCTAATGTGGGCTCCTCCCAAAACTAATGAATGTCAGCGCAACTATGGTAAGAGCAAACTATGGTAATGTGTCATAGCAGTTCAACTGTTCAACACTTCCCAACTTTTCCAACTTAGACAACTGACTGTCCCACATTAGGAAGGCTGCAAAAAAACTGACATGTTAGAGCAACCCACCCTACCTATTTACTAGTGACTAGTATTATTACCCATCATAGTACTATGTAACTAGTACTGCCTCAGTTGGTAGTTCTACAGCCCGACAATCTCCATGCCAAAGTGTCCTTGGGCAAGACACTGGACTGCAAATTGCTCCCCAAGGGTCATGGTGAGTGACTTGTATAACAGCTGCCACTCTTGGTGTGTGAAAGCGTGATTGAGTGGTCGCTGTAGAGCACTTTGAATCGTAAGTAAGTAAGTGGCTGAAAAGTGCACATATTATTAGGGTTATTATTGCATTACTGTTATTAATATCATTATCATTATCATTATTATTATATAGATAGATGGCTACACACAGTAAGTACAGCAAACACAAGGTCAGCGGTGATGCACAGACAGGTTACATGATAAGCGCGACTGAAATGACCAGCAGATTATCTTCCACCTTGGCCTTCCGATGAATCCACACACATTCTGCGGGACTGCAATCCCTCTGTAATCCACTCCATCAGGTGAGGTATGTTTCAACTTTGTTTTTCCACTATGCTAATTCCTCACCTCAGGCCACTCTACCCACCTGGAAGATAGCTCCAAAATGCAATTCAATAGTTTATTGTAGGATTGCATCAATGCTTTGATGATTGATTTAATTTTTACAGATGCTGGATTGACAAATCTGTACATTTGCCCTTGAAACATTACCTGAAATATTATTAATATTGCAAACTTTTTGATGTCTCATTATCTCCACATTAACCAAGCCAATACAATGAAAAAATTGTGCTTGTGCACCCCCCCCCCCAAATTATTATTATTATTATACTGTTATTAGTAGTAGTGGTGGTAGTAGTAGTGGTAGTAATAATATTAATATTAATAATGAGCAACACAAGTGCTTGGCAATACAAGTCAAGGCAATAAAATATGAAGTGTCCCATCACTAAATAGCAGACACACTCAGGCACAATCGGGCAAAAAGATTGTAAGGAAACGAGAATATTATGAAAATTTGAAGCATTTCAGAATATTAATTAAAAAATGAATTAACATCAATCAAAACGCTGGTAACAGAACAGGCCCACAGGCAAAATAATAAAATAAATAAAGTAATAAAATAACATAAGTAAATTAATTGATAGGTTCATGAGTGAGTAGTCAGCTGTGTACTGTGTTAAATTCCACAGAAGTCCGACAAGCTGTCAAAAGAACATTTGTTTAGAATTCAACACAATTCCTCTTCTGTATGTTACTAGCCGTCATGTTGTCATGCTTGGATATATTTCCTGGCATGCATGATGAACGAATTGACTGCCGTAGACAACAAAGAGCTCCAGTTTGGTGAAGAAAATGATCTTGACATGGGAGTTGATTTTCACCATTTCTAGGGTTGTTGTTTGAATGTTTTACAGTTAAAAGTTATTGAATGAATTAAAATGAAATGGACCATGGGCCACACAATGTGAACAGCAGAGGAAAATAAATAAACACTAACAATCAAATAAGGAAAGGCTAGACAATGGCTACAATTGTAGCTCGCTACAGTCAAAACTGAATTCCATTGTGAGCCTTATAACACGGGAGACCCATAGGGTCGTCATTGAAGGCTAATATTGAATGTAAACCACTTTTTCTATAAACCTACTTGGCAATGATAGATGGGTCGGGCGGTGTTCATCCCTGATACCTTAAGTCCTTGGCTAGAACCCGAGGGACAACCCAAGATCACTGTGGAGGCCCAGTAGAAAGCAGGGCTGGTAGGCTTCCTTAGCGACGACCGACCGCGTCATTAGCGTTTACCCTCACAATGAAACAATGGCTTTAAAATGCAGCACCAACTCTGACCTGAGGAAGGCGCTGCCACCTCAATATGCGTTTTGTGTTTCATCACCAATGCTGCTAAGGTTCATTGGAGGAAAGGTTCTTCAGAAATAAGTCTTCGTGAGAAGTTTGGTTAAGTTTGGTGATGTTTTGGTGACGTTTCTGTGAAGTTTTTATGAAGTTTTGCCACATTGGGAGGGTTAATTAAGACTTTGGACACATGTTATGGCTCTTCATGGATTTTAGAGGATGTTTCTGGCGTTGGGAAAAATGCCAAACGTCTATATTTAAAATAAAAATAGCTTTTATTTACAGTGCCATCTTCTTCAGGTTCCAGCATATGCGGTGTTGCCTAGCGGCATCCGAGGGATCAAACATTTCTCCAACAATGATGACGGAAAAAATGTGATAAGAATTTTCTTTATTCTGGGGCTGGCTCTGTATCGGGTAGACCGTTTCATGCAGCCCCATACACTCTTGTGTCTGTGGCTTAGTCTCACAGCGCACGCAGCTGCCGTGAGATCGATCCTTGTCTTCGTCATAAGTATGCAGCTGCTAAGCTTCCCCACTCTCACGCCTCCTCTTCACACTAACCCTGTCAATAAAAATGAAAAATTGTGCTTGTGCCCAAAAATTAAACTTTTAAATAATTTTCCACATTCTAAAAAAATATTTCTTTGTCTTTGGCAGTAGGTAAGTATGTCTCATTGTAGGGAGTACGTATCTGTTGGATACCTGTGGCAGTCGGTGAGTCTGAAAGTAAACTTGGAATCTGGTCAAATGCCCAAAAATGAAATTGCCCTTTAATGGTTTATTATTTGTCAGACAGACTCTTACAACTGGAACCAGCCTGCACGTGCAACGTGCACACACCAGGTGCAGCTGATGCTGCTGCAGGCACAACCGCGTCTTTTTCCTCCAATAAGTACCATCTTGTCTTGCTGTCAACTCCGAACTGATCAATTTTTCTGCTTCAAGTATCACTGCAGGTACGACCCAGTATTCCAAATGCTGCAAACCCTAGGACTGATGATTGAGAAATGCCTCCTAACTCCCAACTCACTATAGTGCACTTCTTATGGAGTGCACTCAACATTAAAGGAGAAAGTAACCTTCCCATCCCTGCTCTCACACGAGGTACGTTTCCCACGCTGGGTATGGTTCCATACAAAACACACACACGCGCACACACGCACACACGCACGCAGCTCTGCAATCCTTAGCGCTGTCAGCGCGGCTCACATCAGCCTGGGCGCCACAGGGTGAACGCGTCGGTGCGATGCCACTAGCTGCCAGTCACATCAGATAGACAATGGACTGATGGAGGGCCAGGGTGGGGTAGTGCTGCCCGCCTCGTCCTGTCGCATTCCACCCTCCAGAGTCATTTCACAGCTACTTCCCTCTTCCCTGGCAGAGTTTGCTAACTAACTAAACCTGAAATATACTGCTTAAACTTGCAGTTTCTGTCATACTGTCAGACTCAAATTATAGGCTGTGTCCGAAATCGCCCCCTAACCCGCATATAGTGCACTTTATGGGGTGCACGCCATTTTGTAGGGGTGTCGGTATTCTCCATGTACCCTAGAAAGTGCACTGAAAGTATCCCACAATGCACCGCGAAATGTAGTGAGCATCGGATGTACCCTAGAAGAAGCAATATAACCCATAATACATTGCGAGACATTTTAAAAATGACCTCAACTTAAAAAGAATGCCACGGCGGGAGTAAATAGCGACCGACTGCTGACTGATGTAAGTACTTCTGACTTTTTGTGATGATTGTTGAATTGTATAATTATATTTTTTATGCCCTATATGTAGGGTAGGGAGTAAGGGATAGGGAGCGATTTTTTTTAATACTTCAACAGTAGTTGGCAGGACAATCAGTCAGACTACACCCAGAAGGAAGTGATAATGCTTGCGGCGGTGTACCCATGCCAAAAGTGACACCGCCGCAACCTTATCACTTCCATGTGGGTGTGGTCTGACTGGTTGTCCTGCCGGCCTTACCCCGCCTATCCCCCGGGCACGGGGCCTTGCAAGAGGGAATCCCCAAATTCAGACCACACCCACGAGGAAGTGATGAGAAGCTGCAGCATCACCATGCCAACAGGACACCACTCCTGACCGTTAACCTGTGACTTGGAATTAGACGATGCCAATCACACGGGCTTGTTTCTGTTTTGTTTTTATTAACATATAATACTTTGGACTAGGGCTGCAACTAACGATTATTTTGATCTTCGGCCATTTTTACTGGTGATTAGTCGGTTAATCGGCTCATTTTTCCCTTCAAATCGGAAATATTATTATCATTAATTATGATTATGAAACATTATTAAAGGTTTGCAATATTAATATTACAAACTTTTTGCTGTTTCGCAATCTCCATTTTATAGTAATAGCAAGAAAGAGCCTACTCTTTCATGCTAAATTAAAACATATTGGGCTTTCACGCAAGCTTACGTGTTGCCTTTATTGTATTGGGGCCTCGACACTGGAAAAAGTGTATTGGGAACAACATATATTCAACACGTTTGAGCGGAGAATAGGCCAAACCATGAAACGATTAATCGCTGCCGATTAATCGATTATCAAATTAGTTGGCTAGATTATTTCATTAATCGATTATCATTGATTAATCAATTAATCGTTTGCAGCTCTACTCACCCCCGGATATGTAGCCTTACTATCTGCTTCAGAGCTAATGGGAGGCAGACCTATAGACTGTATATGGTTAATGGCTGGCTGGCAGAGCTGGACACAAGCATGCCAGCACTTTGTAGTGTACGTTTAAGATATTAATTCAAATTTGTTTCCAGTCAGTTCAATTCAAACACACACACACACACACATATCTATATAGAACCAGTTCAAGGGGTTAAGAACCGGAGCCTTCCCGATACACAGGCCCAGTTTCTCAACCCCCCGCATCCGCCACGGCTGTTGATACCCCAGGGTATATGCACGGACCGACGACTGTCCGAATCAATACCTATGAGTGTTGGAGGGGGGCCCATGGCATAATTAGACACCAGTCAACCTCTGGGTAGAGACACCATAATCCTTGTTCACCCTGAACACAGTGAGCCACCCACGGAGACACACCCCTCCAATGGAGACAAGCACAGCAACGTTTTGACCTGATCCTGGTCCTACCACACTGAACTAGAAAACCTCTGGACACCACCACCCACACAGGTCAACACTATGGGCCCCCCTCCGACACTCATAGGTATTGATTCAGACAGTCTTCGGCCCGTGCATATACCCTGGGGTATCAACAGCCGTGGCGGATGCGGGGGTTGAGAAACTGGGCCTGTGTATTGGGAAGGTCAGGTTCTGAACTTCTCAAGCGGGTTCTAGTCCCAACGCTTGTCGTGTTCGCTGGATACCCGGGGGGAAATCTTAAAATACAACACAGTAAGCCTAGTTCCTATGTCAGCTTTTGTGCCAGAATACTCCTAGGTCCGTTTTTGTGCATGAAGTTGGAGTGTGTTTTCCTCTTCCTACTTTCGATATATCTTTGTTGTTGTTGTTGTTGTTGTTGCTGGTGGTGGTGGTGTTTTCAGGTCTGTCTATGTGTGTGTGTTTCTATTGAATAATTTGAGTTTAAAAAAATGTAATACACTTTTGTTGTGCCACACCGCGATGTAGCCATGTACAACCTAAAGAAGGGACCAGAGAAGGATGTTTGTATCAATAGTAATAGCAATAGCAGTAGCATCCATACACTATGGTACAACTAATATGCTGGGATTAAGTGGTCTGAGTGATACAGTGACAGCTTTCAACTTCCACATAAGTGCACACACACACACACACACACAGCAGGAGGGACAGAAAAGCACACAGACAGAGAGGCTGGTAGAAAAACATGGACAGTGAGGCTGTCTGGAGAGAGACAGGCCAACAGGCAATCAAAGAATGAAACTGTTGGGGAGGCAGACAGGCAAGAAGTCAAGACAAAAAGAAAGACAGAGAGAGAGAAGAGAAACAAAGACAGAAGAGAGATGCAGACACATGGAGAGAGGGAAAGAGAGAGAGAGTGTGAGACCATGAAAGAGAGGCACACAAAGACATGGAGGCTGTCAAAGAGGTAGACAAGCAGACAAAGAGACATACTGACATGAGAGACCGGCTGGTGGAGACAGACAGACATGGAGAAAGAGAGAGAAACTGTTCAAGAGGACTGACAGATGTAGGTAGAAAAACGTGGAGACACGGGGGATGTTCACACAGACAGACAAACAGACAGACAGGTGGAGAGGTGAGGAGACACAGATGGTGCTGTCAGAGTGGCAGAGAGACCGAAAAAAGGCGTGGAATCAGGGGAAAAGATGACAAGCGAACAGAGAGGGTAAGGAGCTGTCAGAGGGGTAACCATAGGGACAGGCAGACATACTGGGTGAGTGACAGAATGACAGGCAGACAGGCAGAGTGAATGACAGAGTGTCAGACAGACAGATAGAGTGACTGACAGACAGACAGACAGACAGACAGACAGACAGAGTGACTGAAAGACAAAGAGACAGACAGACAGATAGAGTGACTGACAGGCAGACAGATAGACAGACAGAGTGACTGAAAGACAGACAGACAGATAGAGTGACTGAAAGACAAAGTGACAGACAGACAGACAGACAGATTGACTGAAAGACAAAGTGACAGACAGACAGACAGACAGACAGAGTGACTGAAAGACAAAGTGACAGACAGACAGACAGACAGACAGACAGACAGAGTGACTGAAAGACAAAGTGACAGACAGAGTAACAGACAGACAGACAGAAAAAAACAGAGTGACAGACAGGCAAGTAAGGCCAACAGGATGTGTTGAGATAACTTCAAAAACCAACATGAGCCAGTGGGGGGCGTACACAAGGGTGTACACAATACACACATTACACGGCTGGCCGGACGACGCGGTCAACCTCACACAGACACACACACACACACACACACACACACACACATTGCTACTCCGACTACAGGCTATTCTGAAGAAGAAAATTATTTT
>OMKY01088715.1:0-10035 GCA_900302395.1 Bregmaceros cantori | reverse complement strand
GTAGAGTTTGTGACAGAGTGTACATGTGATACCATATATTCCATTACCCTGTTTGTGGTGTACAGTGTGGTGAATTGGTGCCAATTCACCACACACAATACATCAGACAGCAGTTATCAGATGTGGTAGTCAAGGGGTTAGAGACATGGACTGGTGTCTCAGAGGTTGGTGGTTCAAATACCACATTTGACAGACTACTAATTCAGGTTACTGATTTTATAACATTTGTTCATGGTTATGTGAACATGCCAGAGGCAGCCATAATAAGCAGTTTGTAAGTGTATGTGAACAATTGCTAAAAATGTCCCGGTGGGCGGGCTGAGTGGAAACACCAGTCCAATATATTAACCGGTCAGCACTAGACACCATAGTCTAGTGGTTAGAGGTGAGTACTGATGATTCAGAGGTTTTTGGTTCAAATCCCACAACAGACAACACTCCAACACATTTTTACATGAAAGTGATCATTTAAAATAGGGCTTCTACTAGTCTACCTTTAAGTCAGAGGAGTAGACGTGTAAAATCTCAGTTGTCGTTTGTCTGCAGGAAACACCTTCCAATCCAACGATAACTGATCACCAGATCTTGTAGCCTAGTGGTCAGTGTCATGGACTGGGGTGTCATAGGTTGTTGGTTCAACTCCCACTGTAGTCAATATTCTGGTAAACACATTTAAAACCTTTGGACATTCAATCAAAGATTTAGAACAATCGGACAGCCCAAACGGGGGAAAAAAAAAACAATTCGCCGTTTGTGTGTATATGGTAAGTATAAGTTAGCTTTTAGCAATTGCTAAAATTTCTGGGGGGTGGGTCATGGGCGCGAGGTAGCTACTTGTCAAGATTCTTCATCATTTTTCTTTGACGCGCCAGTAAAAAGTTGCAAACCCCCTGTTTTCACTCTTTGCGGAGATAAGACCCCCTGGTTTATCTCTCTCCCCCTCATAAATTATGCATCTATTCTAGATAGCTGCTGGGCCTTCAGAGGTCCTCACAGCTAAGAACATGGGTGAGTGTCATCCTTAAGTATGCTAAAAAGAGTTTTGAGTCATTTCAAAGTCGTTTCCTCACCCCGCGTTGACTCGCCTAGCTCTAAGCTTTCTCCCGACCGTAAGTCTAATTCCAACCCCTACCCTAAGCCTAGCCCTAACCCCTTCTTAGAACTGCAAAAACCCAACTTCGACAAGCAGACAGGCTAATATCAAACAGCAAGCACACTAGCAAGCTCTTGCTTTTGACGACACAGGTTTGGACCAAATTCTGCTGGGTTAGGGAGCTGACAGCTGAGCATCCAAACACCCTTTAGCTGTCAATGAGGATGCAGAGAGTGCGTGGCTACTAACATTTCATTCATGAAATTCCCACTATTGATCCATGTGCTGGTGGCGGTGTGTGTGCCTGTGTGTGTCCGTGTGTCTGTGTGTGGTGGAGGGAAGGGGGCTCGGAGGGAGAGGCGGTGGCCCCTAGCGATTGACTCCCAGCCTTGAGTTATCTTAACTTGATCCTCCAGAGAGTTCTAACGACCCCAGACCCGGCCGTTGATCACACCCCACCCCTCGGCCTCATCGATCGGGCTGGTAATTTATTCCTCCCCCTGACGGACCGCGGGGTATTAAACCGCTGCCCGGCCGCCTGCTCCGGCTCGTAGACACAACTTACTGGAGACTGACCCGGACGGAGCACAGACTGACCACCGCTGACCCACACTCGACATGGAGGTAGGTCTACTCAGCACGCAGCAGACAGTCTTTAGTGTGACATTTTGACCTGAGCTTGAGTCTGCTCAAAATCAACTCCCAGGAAATGTCTCCATTTCCCCATAATGTCATTATTTTCATTGAGCATTTCTTTCACTGTGCTCGTTGTGTTGTCATTGCCAGAGAGATCAGTAGATCAGTAGGGAATATTCAGGGTCTTCTACGCCTTCAGAGAAGGCCTAGAAAAATCAGGTCAGGTCAAAAATCAGTATTATATTTAGGTATATAGGTATAATTATAATCCAATGAGTATCAAAGTGTGTGTCTTATTTAATTGAATACATAATAATATATTAATACATAATCTATGTTCTGGTTTACAGTCAAGTTCACATCAGCATCGTCGCATCGTCAGTCTCTCATTCATTGTAAATGGGTAGGACAGATCTCTCGATTCTGTCCTAAGATGAGGACAGTGTTCACTCACGCAGGGAATAGAACCTCTGGCTCTACACTATGGTTTCTACAATTATTAAAACAGAAGAGTGTATCGGCAAAACTCACAAGGTATAATTATATTTGATCCTGAATGACTGGATGGTGTTAATTAATTCAGAGAAATCCCACAAGTAAAAAATAAGTAACTGGTTAGTATGGA
The DNA here is from genome assembly GCA_900302395.1 of Bregmaceros cantori. Classification (NCBI taxonomy): domain Eukaryota; kingdom Metazoa; phylum Chordata; class Actinopteri; order Gadiformes; family Bregmacerotidae; genus Bregmaceros; species Bregmaceros cantori. Next base: position 7,681 of record OMKY01088715.1, on the reverse strand, counting down.
TCAACTTATGCATGTAGTAATGCTTTTGGTAATGACCAACGTTATTGTAAAGTCTTAACTTAATTCATTAGTAAAACTGCACAAGTATTCAATCAGATATTTAAATGTGACTATTTGCCTCAGAGGATGTGAATGTAAAATGTTGAATAAAATATGATTTTTTCCCCGCCATTCAAGTGCTTTTTGGGTCTTTTCCTTCTTTATCCATTGGATTGGATTAGTCGGAAACTGGGTTGAAGAGATCGGGGGTAGACATCGCAGACAAGCAGACAAGGTGAGGAGAACTCACGGTTCTACGGACGCTGTGATCGAAACCGCTGCGTCTTCGCTATGAATGGGGGGGGGCTGGAGGCACATTAGGTGCAGCGTCTTTAACCACTACACCCCGAAACGGAATCTAAATAAACTGATTTCTAACAAAAAATAATTAAGATTGTTATCTTAGGCACATGTTGAGGTCCCTGTGTTTGTTCTATATTCCAATGATAATTTGTTGTTTTTCTAGAGAAACATTTAAAAATTGAATTGATTAAAAATTAAAAATGTGTGCTGCCCCGTAGCTCAGTCGCTTGGGCGGTGCACTGGAGGGCACGCATATGCCTTAATGGCGCGGTGAGCCGGTGGCTCGAATCCCACCACCGACGTATTTCCCGCATGTCTGCCCCCCATCTTCACCTGTTTCCACTAACCCTAATAAATAAAGCTTGGAAAAAAACAGCCTGAATGGGCTGAAAAAACAAATAAATAAATAAATAAATAAATAAATAAATAAATACAAATATAAAAATATTGTGTTCAGTTATTTCATTTTGAACTGGGGTGATGAAGACATGGCGGTGGACTCCTCCTACTTAATGTGCCTCCATTCATAGTAATGGTGACGTGGTTTCGAGATCCACCACAACTGACCAGCTGTAAAAACCCCACGTCTTCATGATCCCTGCAGGGTTTGAGAAGAACCAGCGCGTCCCACTGGATGGCTCTTCTGCTCCTGACAACAGTCATTTCTTGCTCCTGGGCCACGCCAGCTGCCGTGGTAAGTGACAGTCAACTGTCAGTCAGCATCCACTGACTGATATATTGTCAGGGGTGTAACGTTTTTGCATGGTACTGTGACCTGGTAACTTCTGATCACATCGATTTGTCCCACATTCAGTATGTTAATGCTCTAGGGTAGGTCCATGAACTGATTTGATTTCGGAGGCCGACACTTTCAAGATGGCCACATTTTTGTTTGGTCCATAACTTCTGACCGGGTGGATGGATTTGCCCCAAATACAAATAAAATGTGCCCCGATAAAAAAATCTGTTGAGTTGAGTGTCCATAAAGAGGACCTTCTGTTTCCATAGAGATCCTTCCAGAGGAGAAACTGGAGTCCACAGGCCATGCTGTATCTGAAGGGAACACGTAAGTCACACACTTCACTGAAATATGTTATTCCCTGATCTTGGCTGAGCCCATCTACCAGTAATTTGTTAGCATAAATGGGTGCATAGGCCTGAAACCGCTCAACGTCATCCTTTAGGTTTGTGCGTGCTTGCGTGCATGTCTCCTCAGAAGTAAAGAAACGGTCAAATGATGTCATCATTCGACCATGGACATGAATGCCTCTGAGCTCTGGTGTCCTCTGTCTCATTTCAGAGAGCCGCAGTCACAACTCAGACAGACAGGATGCTAGCATGCTACTCAACTTCCTGCAACAGATCAAAGACCAAGGTAGGCGTATTACACTGTGCCAAGTTCTAATTTCTTTCAGCGTTACGAGTAGGGCTTCATTTGAGTCGGAACAAACCGGAGAGCGCTCCAGAACCTCGGACACGCGCTCAAGAACCTTTGAGCGCCTGACATTGGGTCCACCTGCTAGCTACCATCAACCACTGAGCAGCCTGAAGGCCTGCCTGGTCCAGTTGGTTCTAACTTGTTGTCTACTCTAGTGGTGGTTCAAGTCCACCACTGAACTGGTCTTGGGCTGAGTGCCTCCTTTTAACTAGGAGACTAGCAAGAGATAACAGTAAGCATTGAAAAGGGACCTCAGTAAAACTCAAAGTTGTCCAAGTTTGTAAAATGGACTCACTATTGGGTGTTCAATGCACTGAAGAGTGAGTTCTAGACTGTTAGGCTGATGATCAGTGACTGATGATCTCAAGGATTCATCAGTCAAAACAACATTCATTAAATTGTAATTGACTGTTTCTCAGTGAATTGAGAATCATGAATCCCCTAATTTGGAAGTTAAAAACTCCAAGAGATGCAGTTGGAGGCTACCAACACTTGGACTTCTTGTCCAGTATTTCCCAGTTTGAGTCCTCTAGATTCCACTAGACGTGCAAAAGCTTGTTTGTAAACTGGAAACAGCTTCCAATACATCAAAAGCTTAGCGCCACATCTCATAGTCTAGTGGTCACAGTCAAGGACTTGTGATTCCTAGGTTTTTGGTTCAAATCCCACAACAGGCAACATTTATCAAATTGATCAAAGGTTTAAAAATGGTGCTCAGATCCCATGAAGCTGTAATTATCTGTTCCTGAGTGAAGGTTCCCCTGAAATCCTTTAATTTTAGTGTCTCCGTGAGATGCTGCTGAAGGCTACTAGTAGCGAATCCTCTGTGGTGCAGTGGGTTGTAACTTGGACTTGTTGTCCAGTGGTTCCTCGTTCAAGTCCTCCAGACACCACTAGAGTCCTTTTAAGTAGGGGGATTAGACGTGTGACATCTCAGTTGTCAGGTGGAAACACTTTCCAATGCACCAAGATTTGAGCACCACATCTCATAGTCTAGTGGTCAGTGCCATGGACTCCTGATTTGGATTTTTGCTTCAAATCCCACAACATTTATTAAATTGATCAAATTACCCCTTGTCCACTAGTTCCTGGTTCAAATCCTGTAGACAACAGTAGAATAGTTTTAAGTAGGAGGAGTGAACGAGCAAAATCTCAGTTGCCCAAGTTTGTAAACAGGAAACACCTTTCAATACACCAAAATATCATTACTACATCTTGTAGTGTAGTGGTTAGTGTCATGGACTGGTGAGTCAGAGATTGTTGGTTTGAGACCCACAACAGGCAATCTTCTGGTTAAAACATTTGGATGCTAAATTGATCAAATATTTTTAAAATTGCTAAAATTTCCTGGGGGCGGGTCATGGGCACGAGGGACATGTTGGCAAGATTCTTCTATCGTTTATGTTCGTGGCAGTAAAAAGCTACAAAACCCCAGTTTTCACTCCATCCGGGTGTAAGACCCCCCTGGGTTATCCCCCCTTTCTCAGGCCTCTTTGCACCAACCTGGGGGAGTCTGTGTGTGTCGAACCCACGACCAGAACAACCGCACAATGTACAGAAAATCTGTGCTCTGCCACGTCAGCCACCAGAGAAGATCCTTGTGTAAGGATTTTTTCCAAGCCAATAAAAATTCATTCACCGCCTCAGACATTTTTATTTTTCTCCTCAGCCAACGAGAATGCCGAGCAGATGTACCTCCAGGAACTGCCCGTGTGGAAGAGAGACTACTTCTGATCTGCTAATGACCTGATGTTTGTAATTTGAAACTATGATAAAAAAAGAGATGTTTTGTAAATAAAAAACGGTTTGCAAAAAGTTTGATTCAAGTTGCAAAGATTCATCATTGACTCCTTGCCACTGTTTACCAGTATGAATTTCCAATTACCTTTCACATTTGGTTAATATGTAGCCTCGCAAGCCAGAACCAACGGATCGTTCACGCATTGCGTGCGTTTCACAGTCGTTGGGACTGGACCGAGCAGAGACCCCATCAATGTCATTTGTTCTGTCCAATCAGAGCCCCGTGAAGGCGGAGCTTTGTACAAGGCGAGACATGGGTGGAGTTAGAATGTTTTTAAAGAATGCTCCTCCTACTCGCCACTTGTCACGCCTACTGTGCTGTGATCTGGATCCTCCCCTTTCTCCACCCTGCTAAATCCACAGTGACGACTGTGAACCGCGAGTGATGTTGGTCCTGACTTGCCAGGCTAAGTTAATATATGGTTAACAGTAATTGGCCAAAAACACTGAATTCCCGCTTAGTAAAGGCAGGGGATTGAAGTCATATTGGCTAGAGAGCTAGACATTATATTGTGTTATTATATAATTTTAATATATTTTTATATTACATTATTATATTATTATAACACATTATTATTGTATTATATTATCCTTAGCTGGTTGTGCACCTAATTGTTAGTTTGCTGAATACACATTGGATCATTTCCCAAACATCTAACCCTTTCTCCAATGACCAGACGGCATCAGGGGATTCTCTTTATTCAGGATTCTTCCACATTTTAACAACTCTCCCAAACCACACCTCTGTGTAGTGGAAGTTAAGTGTAAACACACTATGGTGCGGCTTTCAAAATGGCTGCCGTGACGTCATGTGTCCAAGCCCCATAATCTAAAAAGTCTAAAAGTCAGAAGAAAAAAAAATCATCCAGTTTAATAACACTGCGTTTAAAGTAACTAGCACACGGAAGAGTAGTTAGAGTAACTCTTAGTGGTTATGAACTTATTAACTGGAATATGGACACTCACCAGAAGAAATCTTCGAACATTTCCGGAAAGTGCCAAAAAAAGCAAGAAAAAAAAAATGAAGAAACGGCAAGGATAGCACCATATTTGTGAAGTCAAACTCTATAACACACACCTACTGGACCATTTCAATGTTTATAAACAGAAGTGGCTGCACGCACATCCGCAACGAGACGGATAGTAGGTGTTATAGCAGCACGCACGGTCTGTCCACGGTTTTACCCACGATGCACTGCTCGGACACACAGGTTACACATACTTCATTGGCCGGCAATATCCCAGACTGCAGTAGAAGAGGGCGGTGTACTCAACTTCGAAACTCTTTAGTAAAAAATTGGTGTATGCTGTTGTTACGATTAGAGATTTGTGGAGGCACAATTATTTACAAGAAATCATGATTCTCACAAGTATGGACAGAGATATACAAGTGACAAACAATAAACAAAAATACTATACAGTAGAATCCTCTTATAGTGATCACGGATGTAGTGATCAACCGCTTATATTGATCAAAAGGCTTGGGACGGAATCATTCCTATACAAATGTAGTCAATACGGACTCTAAGCCTAAATCCCAACCACCGTCATGCAAGTGACACCGCTTCCTCATACGATGTGACGCACACCCCGCCCACCGCCAACAACCTTTATTTAAAACAGCAAAACTATACAAATCAAAAAGTGAAAAGAAAAGTGAACATTTGGTTTTAGTATTCAACCGCTTATAATGATCAAATTGGGTCCGGACAGATCACTATAAGAAGGATTCCACTGTATTAACAAAATTCACTAAGTCTATTGAAACAACCTGCTTAAAAATAATCAACCCTATATGGGTCTATATTGGGCCATCTGTCACTAGCAAAGATGTCAAAAGTACCCAGATTTTGAGTAAAAGTAAAATACATTTGTACAAAAACAACTTGAGTCAGATTACAAATATCTACTTAAGTTTCCATGGGTGCTGGAGAATTATATGCTTACAGCGGTACCTCACCCACAGCTTTGGCACTCAGCCACACTATTTGGAAAAACATGGATTAGACATTTTTGGTATTGAATGAGTTTGTTTTAGTTCTAAGGGAACTAAAACGAAAACCGAAAACGCACAGAACTCTTTTTCCGAGGAGCGGAGACAAAAACTAAAAAATAATTTTTTCAAAGGTTCCGGAACAGAAACGGAACATTATGAAATCCATAAAACCGGTTAATCTTTTTTTTTTTCGTTCGTATTTGCACAGAGATACAAATGTGATCCTCAAATAATAGAAATGATCCTCAAATGTCCGACACATTCTCTCATCGCTGAAGTTGACATATTTCAACTTCAGTCGCCTTTTCTCCATCCACATCAATTTTTGTATGTTTATGTGACACACAACGTGCTTGGTAGCCCGGCTAGAACCAGCGAATCGTCCACGCATCGCTCACGGCACGGCGCTTCACTGGGTCTGGATCATCCAGCCCGACAAATCAGGTAGTCGTCCACGTTGGGGCGATCCAATCAGTGCCCCGTTAAGTTGAGCTTTGTTAGACTCGAGACGTGGGCCTCAATGCTACTTGTCACACCTACTGCGCTGTGATTTGATAACTTCATTTGATTGACACACCTTTTCTCCAAGCTGCTTACTGCAGATCAAATGATCCGTTCTAAACGCGTGCGATGCATGGACGATCCATTTGTTCTGGCTTGCCAGGCTGTGTGATTGGTGGTTACATCTCGGTGTCTCACTGCGAGTCCTCCGAGTCCCGGTCTCCGCCCAGGGCAAACGGAGCCTTGATGTTCTGCCGGTCCCGCTCGGCCTCCTCGTCTTCGTCGTACGGCTCGTGTTCGTCGTGATCGTCGTCGTCCTCGTAGTCGCTGTGGTGCGGCGTGGAGTGTAGTGACGCCGACGGAGACCCGGGCACAGAGTACGGCCGTGGGTAGCGCATGCCCGCCAACTGGTGGCAGAGATAGTAACTTCATGCTGTCACTATGAAATACATGGCAGGACTTCCGTTTCCGGCAGCCATGCGATAGGACCTGCTCCGTTACGCTCCGTGAAATACATGTTGGACATGAGGAATAAATGCTTTCTTGAGCAATAGGCATTTTTAGGAGTTGAATTTCGTACACAATGTGGGGAATATTCATGAGAGTTCATGCACCCATGAGCATGATCCCAGCCAAAATGCTGCTCAAATGAAATGGAAAAACACACAAGGACCCAATGAGTCCCCGGAACCTACGGGTTAAAAGGTGACTGTGGTCGTGTGAGGAGCATCAATGAAGGAATATTGTAGAATGTAGAGCCATGGTTTCTGTAAGAATTGTGATGTCACGGGGGCACTTGTTCAGGATGCTTCCGAGAGTGTTATACAAGATTTTGTGCAAAGTGTTATCACGCAAAGGAAAAAGTCAGCCGAATTTCAACAGTCACTCCCTCGGGGGCGTCCTGAAGAACATGTCTTAATGATCTGACATAATGCTACAGGATCCCACAGGTCAGTCAATAAAACCAATTATATGCGGATTTGTGCGTCACCCAGATCTATATATTGTAAGGCATGAAAAGAGTGTGTGCGTTTGTACGTGTCCTGTTCTGTCCATTGTGTGCATGTGTGTCCCAAATGCTAGATTATCAATTATTTAGCTGTGTCTGGGTAAAACCTAGGCTAGGTATAACCCACATCCTTTTGACATTGCTTGTTATTTACATTTTTTACATTTTAACAATTAATTCTCTCTCGGCTGCTGCGGCATCACATGTTCAAGCCCTATTCCTTGAAATATGGACAGTGAATAATAATAATGATGATGATGATAATAATAATAATAATAATAATAATAATAATAATAATAATAATAATAATAATAATAATAATAATAATAATAAAAGTAGAGTTTACCTGTGGGAGAGCTGTCGGATCCATTTCAGGATATTTGTCAGGGAAGGCTCGGGCAAGGGACATGAGGCGGGCGTGGACATAGAACTGAAATTAGAGACACACACACACACACACACACACAGATACACATAGACACACACAGACAGACACAGACACACACACACATAGACACACACAGACACAGATAGATACACACACACACACAGACAAACACAGATATACACACACACACACACACACATGTACAGC
>OMKY01088713.1:0-11323 GCA_900302395.1 Bregmaceros cantori | reverse complement strand
CCTCTAGCTGACTGCCAGAGGGCGCCATACGCCACCTGTGGGGCCATCTAAAGGGAGCGTATAGCGGTGGCGTATACTGCCACCTAGCAGCCATCGTTAGCACTGCACTAGAGCCCTGCACTGGGGACGCGGGACAAATATTGAAAGCTCATCGCGGGTGCGGGCGGGACGCAGCGAGCACATTGCGAGTGCGGGCGGGAGCGGAATTAAGCCGCAGTCCCGCAAACTAAAACATATTTTAAAAGTTATATATATATATTTATATATATATATAACTATTTTAGCTCCGCGAGTCTCCGCCGGCATGCGGCTTCTCTTCGACCTATTTCGATCGGATACTTATAGCATTTTTGTATCCGATTCCGATCTAATGCCTACCATTCCTGGTCGCGCCGTTTGTTTACATTTTAAATAAAGTTGCGGGAAAAAAAAATCAGATTCCGTTCTGCTCTTCCGTGTTCGACTCTGCTCTCCCGATCATGACTCAGGAGACTCAGCAGAGCTCATCTAGTGAAAAAATATACCATACTTCAGAAGTAAATGCTGGTCTAAAGAGTGGTGTATTAACGGAAGTTCCGACTTCCGACATTCGCCTATTGCCCAAAGCCGACCCCGTTCCGTTCGGGCGGGCGCGGGACGGGAAGCGCAGGGCTCTACACTGCACCTGCATCTTTGTGAGAAAAGATCAGTTTTCAGTGATACCCACCCATCTGTTCTGCAGACTATAACTAAAGAATGTAAACGGGTAGAAACAAGTGTTTTTTTTTGGTTTCAATAAACCTCTTGTTTGAAGCCCATTCAACCGTGTGTTCCTTTTGTATCTGAATTCACCACAGGATAATGGATATTGCCTTAAAATATCCATATCAAAGGATTGGTGAAAGGTAAAGTAAAAAAGGCACATAGACCAAACAATGGCGGGACAAAATCTACAAATGAGCAGGAATTTTAGGCCTAGCTACCCTAAATGAAATGACACTGCTCCAGGAGAACGCTGGCCCATGCTGCTGAACATTCTGCCGCAAAGGGAGATAGTGAAGTATGAAGTGTTGAGCAACTTTATCTTTTTTTTGAAACCGAACCTCCGCAGTACATCTGAAAGTAGTTCCTAAGAAATAATGTGGTGTTGGTGCTTTACAGAACTGCAATGATACCAGCGGAAATCCACTCAGAACATGTTCCAGCTGTGATAATCATCAACATGACTTGTGGAAAAAACCCTATGCTCTATGCTCGAATGTCTGAAGATAACAACTGCGGTGTTGTAGACTTAGCAACAAAGAATATGTCTCGAGTCTTTGCCAGCACCTTCGTCTGTGTGTGTGTGTCTGTGTGTGTGTGTTGATGTGACAGTGTGTCTGTCTGTGTGTGTGTTTGAGTATGTGTATGTGCTTGTGCTTATGTGACGGTGTGTCTGTCTGTTTGGGTGTGCATGTATGTGTAAATGTGTTTGTGTAACGGAAGTTTGTGTGCATGTTTGTGTCCATTTGTTTGGCGTTTGTGCATGTATATGTGCATATATCCATGTATATGTGTATATGTGTGTGGGTATGTGCCTGGGTCTGTGTAACATTCCCATATGAATAGGCCGTTATCAGCACTGATCTTTGAGGAGACTGCGTTACTGACAAACGGTCGCTGTATTTTTTTTACTATGCAAATGTATGGAAATCACTATATTTCCTTCACACTGCAATGTTGCAGAGTGTCTCACGCACAAAGGACAAAGACACATCCGCAGAGTAGAAAAATCATTCATATATCCAGAAGCTGATAACATAAGCGGAAGTCCACATGCGACAGTGTGGGTTGTTATGTGACTTTTGACGTCCAGACCTGGGTATAAGGCAGTGTTTCTCAAACAGTTCATACCAAGTACCACCTGAGAAACTATTCAGCGGTCCAAATATAACCATGATAACAGATTTTAAAATAAATTGAATTGTGCTGTTTGTCGCCTGCGGTGGTGGTTTCTTTTCCCTCAACCTAGTTTCCACAGCAACGCGCGAAAGTTCGCCTTGAACACGTTGCATTTTAACTTGTTTTATGTCACAATCCATGTTTCAAGGAAGATAATGCAGCCTTTCCCTGTGTTGTGTGCAATTGACTCTGGGTGTTGCCGTTGTCCGTGGTGCGGACTCTGATCAGTCTGATGCATTTTATTTTTGCGATTTAAAATGTGAAAATGTGGAAAATGAAAAAATGATCTCGTGTACCACCATAGCGTATTTGTGTATCGTATGGTACACGTACGATAGTTTGCAAACCACTGGTTAGGGCGCAATTTAATTCAGATGAAAATAACTAAGTAAAGTTTAAATTTCTGTCCCTAAAATGATGATAAAGTTTCAGGGGTTGCTGTTGCATCAACAACAACAAAAACAACAAAGTTCAGATACTTCCAAACAGTACTTAAGATTCTGCTTTCTTATTTTTTGGGCGCCAGCGCCGTTTTTCATTCTTTATTTAGAGAGACAGTGACAGTGTTAATAGTCTGGGGGGGGAAGTGGACATGCAGAAAAGCTGAGGGGAAGGGAACCGACGACTCTCAGTGCCTTTAAGCTTTGTAGTGGCTCCGCAAAAAAGTGCCTCTTAAAAAATGAAAATGAGGCAAAACATTAAACCAGTGACCATGGTAAGCTTTAAATCCCAAGTCTGTTTCCCTTGGGCATTATTATAACACTTCTATGAGGCTTTTAAAATGATTTGTGGCTGTAGTATACAGATTTGATTTTGGAGTTTTTAGACAAATTTGGCGCTGCTGTTACATATACATGTACTGTCACACAAATGAACGTAGTACTCTCACACACACACACACAGACACACACTTTCACACACACAAAAATAGCACCTTCTGTCTCTCACACACACACATAAACACACACATACTGCCACATACACAAACATAGCGCTTACACACACAAACTGTCCCTGGGCTCTTGCTGAGATGCTTGTCGCATTTGCTGGATGCCCCGGGCGAAATATTAAACACAACACACACACACACATACACACACACACACACTGTTACACGCACAAACACACACAGCACCTACTCACACACACACACACACACACACACACACACACACACACACACACCTGCTGTCACCTACACAAGGGAACTTTTCAAATGCACACACACATACTGCCACACACACAGACATATCACCTACTCGCGTGCACACACACACATACTGCCAGACACACAAACACACACAGCACCTACTCACACACACTGTCACATACACAAGGCAACTTTTCAGACACACACACCCATTCGCACACACACAGCCAGTATGCGATCCAGGCAGCTGATAAATGCTAGGAGGTAAGGAGCGTTAAAGTCATTAAACAATGTGCTGTGTTTTATCTCTTACAGGCAACAGATGGAGACCTGGGCACATTTGGAACTGTCTACTATTACTTTAACGAAGAGCCTGACCAGTAAGAAACACACACACACACACACACACACCCTCTCTGGGAGAAGTACATTAGATAGTATATTAGGACCTTCAGAGGAAAGTCTTAGAGGAAAGCACCACTGAAAAGTCACACTGAAATATGCTCTTCATTGATTTCAGTCAATACAAATCCACAATAGGGTGGATTGCCCTAATGTTGGCCATTTTTGCAACTTAATGTGGGACAGTGAGATGAAGTGTTGAACAATTTAACTTAATGTTAGACACATTACCATAGTTTGCTTTTACGATAGTTCCACTAACATTCATCAGAGCCACTGGAGTTCAGGTACTTTTTAAGTCAGTTAGCCCTCTGGGCAGATTTTTCCGATTTTAAATTTGGTATGTGAGTTGTTACACAAGCAAAGTTTGGTTACAAAAAATTATCTCTCTACTTTTTTTGAGTACTGCATGCAGGGAGGCAAGATAAGTTCATGTTAAAAATTAATTTAACAATACAAGATTAATCGGTTAGACCACTGCATCCAGCCCCATACTGTCTTGTGCCTCTGGCATAGTCTCACAGCGCACACAGCTGTCATTTTCATTTAACAATGCTCTTGAAGGTATTGCTATACTATATACTAACTATGGACAGAAGGAAGAGATTCTTCTTAGTTTTTGTAGCGTGCACATATGGATCAAATATATTGCAGTACAAATTCTCGATTAATAGTTTGGTAAGAAAATGAATCGATTAAATGTTTTGGATCGGTTAATCGGTTATCGATTAATCATTGACATCCCTAGTCTGCACTCTGTGTTTTGTAGAGAGACATGTTTAACTCTTTCACTGCCATCACGTCCTACAGAAATGTTGCCGCCAAAGACATGAAGAGACATATTTTCACGATGTAAAGATCCCTAACCTACATTTTTAATGGAAATTAGAGATCCTCTTATTACTATTATGAAGCTGGCGTGTTGACCCATGAAAAAAAGGGTGCAAATTTGTTAGTGGGGCTGGTTATATGCCTACATCGCCAGTGTGTGAACAAGCTCTCTGTTATTGTCAGGTTCTCCCTAGATTCACAGACAGGCGTGGTTAGTCTGCGTTCGGCGCTGGACTACGAACTGATGCGGCGCTTCACCGTCACCATCCTAGCGAGGGACGGCGGCGGCGAGGAGACCACCGGACGGCTGCGCATAAACGTGCTGGACATCAACGATAACCCTCCGGTGTTCCAGAAAGATGGCTACCTCGGCACACTGCGCGAGAACGAAATAGGCTTACAATATGTTGTTCGACTCAGGGTAAGTGTGTCTCTTGGTTCTCTAGCGTAGATTTGAGACTTTTGTGACACTTGATCATCATTCGCTCTGTTTCAACAGGTAGGGTGGATTTTCCTAATGTGGGTAATTTTTTGCAACTTCCTAATGTGGGGCAGTCAATTTCCTAACGACGGCCAGTGAAATGTAGTGTTCAACAGTTGAACTTAATGTTAGACAAATTACCGTAGCTTTCTTTTACCATAGTTTCACTAACATTCATTAGTTTGGGGAGGCACCAGAGCCACTGGATATCTGATGTCCCACATTAGGCAGTGGTTAGGGCAATCTACCCTAAATGTGCCCAAACCCACTTACCATGTCCAATTCGTCAAACGCGTGTGACAGATTTTTTATTTACATCACCCGACCAGATTGTGTTTTGCGATCAGCGTGTAAAATGTATTTCCTTCAGACTTTTCTTTTCTTCACCGACACCAACAAAATAATGCATCCGTCCATCTTGAAATTGTATTTCCTGGGAAATATGTCACTATGCCATCACCAGCGTGGCATCGCCTGGCTGGAATGTGTTTTATCAAAAATATGCATTCGGGGCAACTTGTTCAGAGCAGGTGCTCGGTTGGATTTGGGGATGTTTTTTTTTTTTTTTGCTAGCCACAAAATGCTTGTCATCTGTTGCTTGTCAATAAACTAGCCATCAGCTAATGGACTTTAATGTGGAGTGGAGATATGGTAGAAAAGGCTGGTGTGAGCTGCTGTGTGTATATTTCAGCTTTCTCTCTCTAAAGTGGCTCAAATATGAGACTCTCTCCAAACATATATCGGTCTTGCGCTCTCTCAGTGCTATTCCCTGGTCACTGTACTACTGCAGACATAAGTGAACATTTTCAATACAATTCCCATTTTGAACAGCTCTTTTCCATGCTGAAAATCTGCTAGTATTGCTGGTCGGTTGTGCTTGGTTGACACGGCACGATGGTTGGGAAGCTGGGTTTCTCAGATTTCTGTGAGGTTAACAACATAAGCGAGAACTTGGCGGTGCAACAAGATGTGACACATTGCCATGAGGCGCTACAGTTATTTAAATGCGGGTGATTTGTCGCATCACGTTTTTGAACACCTCTTCCTTTTATTTTATTCTATTTATTTATTTTCAAACATTTGTTTTTTTTTTCCTTTCTTTTTTTTGTTTTGGAGATGTTTGCACTGTTGTTATATATGCTATGATAAATGGGGTTCGGACCTGATAAGCCACCGGCTTCCTCCGAACCCTTTTGAGTGGAAGACAGACTGTTCCATGAACCTATGTATCTATCCATGTACCTATGTATCTATCTATGTTTGAAGTCTGCTGCCGCTAAATAAACCATTCATTCATTCATTCATTCATAATCACTTGTGGCTACACATTTAGTTTAAATTTCATTCCCGATACGCAGAGAGTAGGGGATATAATTGTCATAAATGGGCCGCCGTTGCTGCCACTTAAGGTCCTCCGTTTTAACACGGTACATTTTGAACGAATGGAATTGTCCCAGATTCAGCCTGCTCATCATAGACTGTATATAGTAGATATAAGTATATATAAGTAGATGCAGTGTGCATGACGTCATCCCATTGCTGGGAACGAACTTGGGTTGTGCCGCCGACAACGCGCTGCCATTGTTGGAAGTGCACGCGTATATACGGGACAAGGAGAGATAGAGAGAGCAATACAGTATATGAGAGAGAGACACCTCACACGCAACTTCTTCCGGTGGTACTGGCCGCTAGGGGCGCCAACGACAGAGTCAGAATGAATGGGATCCTATGGGAGCTGAAATAAAAAATATTGTGAAAATATTATGACCCCCCTCACACTATTAACGGATAATTATCCTGGCAATATACATTAAAAAATTAGGAAAGATCTTTAAATAGGTTAAAACAGGCTGCTAAGATTGGAATATTTGTATTGGAATTCCCATAGGCCATAGAGACTGTGGCTCATACCATCCCAGAAGTAGGTATGGACATCAAAGCGAATGCGGTGTCCAGTTTTATATACAGTCTATGGTGCTAATGCTTAAGGGTAGCTTTACGAACTGATGAGATTTTGGAGGCCAACACTTTCAAGATGGCAACGATTGCATACGTCTAGTTATGTTCTGTTGCTGGTGGGGCCTTGTGGCATCCTGTGTGAGCGCACACTGCCCTTGTCTACCTCCAGGCAACAGATGAGGACTCTCACCCTAACAACCAGCTGACCTACACCATCACCTCGGCGTCTGCCTTCGGAGAATACTTTCAGATCATCATGTTGGAGGGCTATGCGGGTGAGTGAGAACCGTGCGTAGGCCACGCGCCCCGTGCGACCTGGACATAATTATCGGCCACGAGAGGGACACGTAATGCGCTGCGCTTTGCCTAACAGACAGCTATGGTGGCGGCGCCCAGTCACATGCACACAAACACTGACACACACGCATACACAAATACACCGATGTTTAGAGTTCTGCACACACATGCGCAGACACACACACACACGCACAATGGCCAGGGTTGGGTATTAACGTTTTATCGGTATACAGTAATCAAATTACAGAAGTCATTCTGAGGCCATTGCTTTAAAATGTGCAAGTAACTCATCCAACAGAGGACCATTTTTGACCAAAAGCATTGACCATTGACAATTTTGACCATTAAGCATTGTACTAAAGTTGTATTTAGAAGTAATCTAAGTACAAACCATCCAATCATTACTTTGAAAATCAGGTAGTGGGATTATGTTACTGACTAAGATTTTTAATAAGTAACTTGTAACTTTAAAAACCATCCAAACTCTGACCATGTCTCGCACAATGGCTGATACAAAATTTCAACAAGATGGTAATGTCACCCGTTCATTGTACCCCAAAACACAGATCATCAGGGATGTAATGGTTTTGCATGCCCCACCGCCTGGGCCTCTGAAGATCCATTGTGTTAACACAATAACTATTTGTCCCAGATTTGGTGTGTTAATGCACTAGGGTAGATTCACCAACTGGTTACATTTTAGAGGTCGGAACTTTTAAGATTCCTGAATTTTTAAAGAAATTAAAAATAAAAACACATTTTAAGATGTAGCTTTGTTTTCGGGGCGGCTTCACAGGCCCATTTTATACATGCACACACACACACACACACACACACACACACAGGGAGATGGAACAGAGCCGAAATAGACAGAGCAACGTTGCTTGCAGCCAGTCAGGGCAGTCTTGTTTAAAAGCATTCATTCTTATCTCTTGTTATCGCTCATGTCAAGATCAGTCAGGCTAGGGTGTAAGCCACCAGCGTTTTCCTGATTTGACACTCACTGTGATTGACACAAAAAACATCATCTTCTCTGGGGGGGAAAAATGTGGCCAGTTAACAAGAACCATATCAGATTAGATCAGGTAAAAAAAAAAAAACCTGATCTCTTCAGCCCCGTTTCCGACTTACCTTGTCAATAAAAAATAAAAATAACTTAAATAACAAAAAAAAGAATTGACAGCCATAATATTGACACATGTAGCAAAAATGAATTGTTGAGAAGTGTGCCCACCTTGTATTAAAACGGTTGTATTATCTGGAACATGTCAGAGGTTATGAGCAAACCCTCCATTAAAGACCTAAACTTTATTATCCTCCAAAGCATGAGCATAATAAACATGTCATAATGTTGCACATGTCGTGCGTAGGTGTTTTTTTCCCCTACTCATGACAACTTGCTGTGATTTTACAGCCCGATGATAAAGTCAAGGGTGTTATTGCACCACGATAATCAATCTACTGTCCTCGTACGCTCGGTGTCAGAGATCCCCGCCATCTGGCTGTCATCTCTGCCTCCGAGAACAGCGGCAGGTTAAAATATTGCAGCGTAGCTCGCCAGCCAACGTTCCCCCCACTACTCCGCGGCAGTTCCCTCCTAATTTTTATTTCCCCCGGTCCATGACGATGCCATAATGGCAGCTTCCACGTGCGCCTCGTGATGTTGTACAACATATTGGTTTCTGTAAAAAAAAACAAAAAACTTTACAACGGCTTCGGAACACACATTGGTTTTGCGAGTTTTGGGATGAAGATTGTAGTTATAGCACTCTGCTGTCTGTTCTTTTGAACTTGCTGTGACACGGATACTTACTAGACAAGTAATTCACACACAGCCACTTTGGAGCAAGTAGATAGGGTGCCCTAGTGTGGGCCCTTTTTTGCCGCTTCCTAGTGTGGGACAGTCAGTTGCCTAGTGTGGGAATGTGAAATGTAGTGTTGAACAGTTTAACTTAATTTTAGACACATTAACATAATTTGCTTTTACCATAGTTTCACTGACATTAGTTTAGGGAGGGGCCAGACCCAACGGAACTTGTGGCCACTTAAGGCAATCCAGCCCTACATCCATCTAGGGCTGGCTCTGTGGTACAGTAGGTTATACCGCTGCATCCAGCCCGTGAGATTGCTTCCCTGACATAACACCAGCACCGACATAAGTATGCAGGTCTGCTTCCCTACTCTCTCTTCCCCCTTTACATTAACCCTGTCAATAAAATGATTAATTGCACTTGTGCCAAAAAAAAAGCTAGCCTGGTGAGCCAGAACGAATGCATCTTCCACGCATCGCACAACGCTAGACGTTGCGATGTGCGAGGCGTGGACGATGCATTGATTCTGGCTCCCCAGGCTAAATAAAGCATACACTGTTTGCTTGTGTTTGACGTTTACCACCAGCGTTTGTCAAGAAAATCATGTTTGAAAGTGCACTAAAAGTCAAACCTGCCATAATAGCGTCACATTGGAAGTGGTAATGCTTGCTAAGAGGGGGCGTGACGGCAGATTACGCTGACAGATTTCTGATGATGATGGTGGAGGTGCAAGAGGTGCGTCTCAGCCTAATCCGTGTCAATGTAAAGAACACTATAAGATAAACTCATGGCCACGCGCCCAAGTTGCTCATGGAGTTTGCGAAGAAAATGCTCGAGATTGCAAATGCAAATTGCATGTTTCCTAAAAGAAAACACATACTTAAAGCGCAATAATATAGAAAATTCACATCACATTTTTTCTCTACAAAGCAGAGATTATTTTCTTGACATTGTTATTATTTTCAGGTGTTGAAAATAGTTACCGATCAAACTCGTTGTCGAAAGTTTTTTCCAGTTGCTAACAAGTGTGTGTCCAGCCATTTGACACATTTTCAAAACAATCAAATCAATTAGCAGATCATCAGATTTATGTGGCCATATCTTTCACATATTTCATGACAGTCAGTAAACACATGTGCACAATGCTTACATTACATTACAAACTTGATTTCAGACAGTGGTATTTTATTTTGAGTCATATACCTAGTGTTTTGGAACATTAGTATGTGCAGAGAAAGGTGTGTTATATTTTGGAATGAAAGATTAGTATTTGTTCAACAGCAGGGTGGATTACCCTAATGTGGGACAGTCAGTTAAGGTGGAACAGTGAAATGTAGTGTCGAATAGTTGAACCTAATGTTAGACGCATTACCATAGTTTGCTTTTACCATAGTTTCACTGACATTTATTAGTTTAGGGAGGAACCAGGGCCACTGAAGCTTAGATGTCCCACAGTAGGCAGTCACAATCCATGTGCTTTCGATAAGGTAATTAAGCAATTGGCCAACTGTGCCCCTTAGGGGTCACTCTGTGTTGAAAGTTGTGAAATGGTATCCAATGTATGGTTAAGCAATTGGTAGCCATTGAAAAAACAACAACTGTAAGACCTGCTGTCTTCTACCTACCAAATAATCCCTTGTCACCTGATCTGCCGCTGCGTGGCACGATGTGGGATGACGTGGCAGCGCTTGTCGCCATACAAGCTGTTGTTGCTGAACTGAACCTGATACACCGGTGGTCAGTGAGTCAGCACCTGCAACGTGAGCCTTAATCAACACCCCGGTCTCACACACCTGGCCTGACGTCCAATGTCAAAATATTATTAACTGGAGGGGGCACGGTGGCAGAGTGCTTACAGAGGTCACCCCCCAGACCACAGGTCGAGCAGTGCCGCGGGTTCTCCTCTCCTCTCCGTCTTTTCTGCAATGTCTCCTCCCGACTCTACATCCCAGTTTCCGATTGAATCCTATCGCTATCGCTCTCAATAAAGAGTGAAAAACGGCGCCCAAAAAAATAACTTTGTGTGTGTGTCTGTGTGTCCGTGCATGTTTGTGTGCGTCTAGTGGTCAGTCTCAGTCAGCCTCTGGACTACGAGCTGGTTCCGTCCGGGAGGATCTTCCTGACAGTGATGGCCAAGGACGCGGGGAGCCCTGCGCTCAATTCCAGCGTCCCTGTGACCATCGAACTCTTTGTGAGGACCCAGACGCACACTAGCCTTGTCAAATGATCGATTACTCATTTATTACAAAACAATTGATTGAGACTTTGTACTTGAAAGAAGAAACATCTCTTCCTTTTAGTCGGTCCATAATGAATATTACATTTAATATCTCTTGAAATCTCCCTGCCTCCCTCCCTCCCCCCTCTCTCTTTCTCTCACTCTCTCTCTCTATCCCTCTCTCTCTTAGTCCCTCTCTCTTTCTCTCTTTCTCTCTCTCTCTCTCTATATATATATATATATATATATCTCCC
>OMKY01088707.1:0-10569 GCA_900302395.1 Bregmaceros cantori | reverse complement strand
CCTGGCATTGGCGCCACTATGTATGTGTCAAGAGCCCACTCTCTGCGACTGGCTGGGTTCTTCAGCGCCAAGCTCAAGGGGACCCAGTCAACATGGCTGCCATGTGAAGTAGAGGCTCTTTCCATCGCGGCGGCCGCCAAGCACTTCAGCCCGTACATCATCCAGTCGGGACTAAGTACATGTATCCTAACAGACAGTAAGCCGTGCGTCCAGGCGTATGATGAAGCGGTGCCGCGGTGAATTCTCCACCAGCCCCAGGGTAGCCATCTTCCTGTCCGTCGTCAGTCGCTTCCAAGTCTCCGTCAGACACGTTGCCGGAGCCGCCATCCTCCCATCTGACTTCGCCAGCCGCAACGCTGCTCCCTGTACTGAGGAGAACTGCCAAGTATGTGCCTTTGTTAACCGCACGGCTGAGACAGTAGTCCGCCAAAC
Source organism: Bregmaceros cantori (assembly GCA_900302395.1). Classification (NCBI taxonomy): domain Eukaryota; kingdom Metazoa; phylum Chordata; class Actinopteri; order Gadiformes; family Bregmacerotidae; genus Bregmaceros; species Bregmaceros cantori. The sequence goes on along the minus strand of OMKY01088707.1, from coordinate 10,137 downwards.
AGCAGTACAACACATCCTAGACGGCTTCGTCCGTCTGCCCTTCACGAGTCCCCAGGCATGGCTGACTGCACAGAGGGAATGTCCTGACCTCCGCCGTGTGCATGCCCACTTGCTGCAGGGTACACGGCCATCGAAAAAGTCACTGACGCCCGTGACGTGAAGAGATACCTCGCCTCATCGTCAAGCGCGAGGTCCCATTCACCCCAGCTCAGGAGTGTATCATTATTCCCTGACGGATCATCGAGGGTCTGCTGACCGCTCTCCACATCCAGCTGGCACACCCATCGTGCCATCAACTGAAAGGTGTCGTCGGGAGATACCTCTATGCCCTCGACATGGCCAAAGTCATCAAACAGGTCTTGCGACGTTGTCACCCGTGCGCTGCTCTAAGGAGTGTTCCAAAGGCAAGAGTGGAGCAGTCGACTGCACCGCCCCCCTCCCACGCCGCCGGCCATCCCGGAGGCTATCTCTGCCCTGCCAGGCAGTGACAATAACATTGACAGTGAGATGCAGGGACAGGGCAAGTTGTCCTCCCCGGATGCTCCAGGTGACGCGCCCCGGCGATCCAGGAGGCGCAGGGAACTGCCAGCGTACTTGAAATACTATGTGACTGATACGTAGCCCCCGTACTTAAAAGCAAGGGGAAGGAAAAGGGGAAGTCACGCCCGTAGGGTGTTGCACCTGGGTGTTATGCCCACCGGGAGGCGCTAGTGCGCCGGGTGGGTACCGGAAGGGCTTCCGGTACCCACCGGTCCGTTAGATAGTGTTAGATAGTGTTTGTTATTATCAAAGTCATGCTTGCACCAGCAGACGTGCGTCGTGGCTCTCCCTCTCCGTAATAATAGTGTGCGTATGATAGTCACACTGGCGCAATAATAAAAAGGCTCGATCCGACAATTTATTTGTTGCGTCTCTCTGATTCTTTATTTTAAATGTGGCAGGGTGAATTGCGCTCATCTCGCTTCTCCAGCAATGCTTGTTTCATTTGCCGTGCATGGGTCGAAGAAAGATGTGCGCGAGAGGACGCGATAATAAAAAGGTTTGATCCGACAACAAATGTAGGCCTATTTGATGCGTCTGTGGTTCTTTATCTTAAATGTGGTGAGAAGAAACATGCTGTTGTTTTTCGCTGCATGCCGCGTGTCTTTTCCTCGTTCCCTAGTTTACACAGCAATGTTCATTCATATTTTAATAACAATGGCGATGATAGTATAATAATAATAATAATAAATAATAATAATACACATTTATATTGCACTCGTAAATCCCAAAGCGCAAGAGAGGAAGAAATATACATGAAAATCAAAAAGCAGAAGGAACACCATTCTCACTAAGAGAAGACCCTAGAAGTGAAAAGAGATACTTTTTATTAAAAAATACATAATTACAATATAAACAGATGCTGTTGCGCAAACTAGGTCGGGGAATTCCATTAAAATGTAGGCTCCCGAGATGGAAGTGGGGGGAAGGGGGTTCGCGGCAGGTAGAGTAAATGCGGCTTTCACGACATGAAGGCCGAATATGGTACCACACCTGATTATGTTGTGTAGCCGTTGTTACTAGGAACAGAAAAATAAAATGAAGAAACAAATTAATGTCAATGCTCAGACTATGTTCAAGATCAGTGCTTCCACCTGTCACCAGGGTTTAGGACATGTTCATATAAGAAAACAAATTCAGGTAATAATAAATAACGACAATAAGGAATAAACATGTCTCCCGTGTGTTTAAAGGTCATTGAGAAGGCGTAAATGGCTATATTTCGAATTCGGTCATCATGGTGGTACTTGAACCGCTGAATGGTCACTCAGGTGGTACTTGGCTTGAAAAGTTTGAGGACCCCTGGCGTAAGCCATAAAGGTCTCAAACTAAATGTATGCAGTCTGTGCTGACTGCAAAAGGGATATGCTTGGAACGCATTGGAAGCATCCTTTTCTTTTGTTGTTCAAAGGCGATCGACTCTTCTCCTTCTTCTGCTTTTGTTGTCAAAATCATATGGAGTAGCCATGCTTTTGTCACATAGGTGAAATTGAAACATATTTCAAATCTGGATACACAGTGATTAAACCTACAGTGATATGCACAGCCGACTACCGAAATCTGTGTTTCTGGGATATAATTACCTGGGGGCTGCTGCAGGTGGTATCTAGGTGAGGCTGGGCCAAATCAGGTATTCCACAAAGAGAAGGACATTTTAGTAATTAATTTCAGAATATTGAAACATGAATATTTTTCCTGAACCTAGCTTCCCTTGCTGCAGAATGTGAGTTGCTGCCGTATTTTGCGTAAAAAAAAGGCAATACATTTTCAACCAAAATCACACAATTTCAGTACGAATAAGGCACATTGGAGGCATGTGTTCAACCAAAAATATAGAATTTCCCACGGTGCTTGTTTCGCTACAGGCTGTAAAAAAAGGAAAAAATTGCAGGCTAAATTTGCCACGGTAACATTACATTGGGGGGCCACATTTTGAGACAGGGAATTCCAGTACATTTCAACAGCACACGATTAAGTATGCTCACAAGTCACAAGCATACTTTATTCCCCTTACAACATTAAAAAACACTCGACAAAGACGGAACACAAAAACCAAACGTAAATATGATGTATCTATCTCGTGGGCGTAACTTTGCGGGTCACCATCTCCCACAATGCACTGTGGTCACCATTCACTACAATATTTCAATATGAATGTTCCATTCCTTTAAACAAATGAACATCTCACTGCATCCACACACGCGCAGGAACACACAAACAAACACGCCGCCACGCAGCCACATTTGCTATGTGCTCCTCCCCCTTTCATTTACTTCTCACACACACACACACACACACACAAATATAAATTAGCACCAGGGGGTGTAGTGTGTAGGACTGGTGGTCTTATAAACAAATGAGATCATCTTCCATTCTTGTGGGCACAGTTGATTTTGTAGCCTACTCTGTAGGCTTGAACGTAGACGCGTGCCTGGTTTATCCTGCAGTGGGCGGTAGAGGTGCACAGAGAGACAAAAAACACATTAACGCATGGAGCCCACATTATTTTATGAGAGGAAATGTGAAATATGTATTTTTGTTTTCCAAATTTAGAAATTGTACTTGGTCATCATCGCTGCTGCGTTAGCGCTTTTGATGATTAATTGCTTTCGGACCGGTAGCCATTTCAGAGTTTCATTTTAAGTTTAATCAATTGCAGAATCAATTTATCCTCGCGTCTATTCAGCTACTAAATGACAGCAAATTGGAGATTATGCCGATAATGTTGGGTTTTTGTTGTTATTCCAATTATGGTGCCTTGCATTTTCTTTTTCCATGGGTTTCTTAGGACATATTTAGAATTATTAAACAGATTTCACAGCTGATGAGATAAAGTTGATAACGACTTGACCTATATTGAACCAGGCATAATAAAGAATACAATTATGCGCTTCAATATACATATACGTCTCTGTCTGTGTCATGTCTGTGAACTTGCATCATTGACAATGGTAATGAACCTTAATTTATATTTTTCCTCACCTGTATTTGGTGCAGATCTTGACTCCGAGGGGTCCGCAGCGGTCCACGTAGCTCTCTTTAAATCCTTTCCGCATGGCACGCGCCATGCTGACCACCGTTGTTACCACAGGACATGTCCTGCACACAACACACATGTTCATTAAAAGAAAAGTCGACTTTTACGTTAGAAACACATCTTCACTAAAAGAAAAGACTTTTACAGTAGATCTAGCGAATAGAGATGCACGGACTGCGGCTCAATCTGAGGACTGTGCGGAATACACACCGTAGAATCACATTGTAATTGTTTTCTGTAGGTCGTCTGTCAAAGTCTGCGGCGCTGAAAAGGTTAAGAAGTAAAACCACAGCCAAAAGTAAAAGGCCTATGAGGGCGTGTTCACACATTCAAGATTAATTTTAATTTGCCATATTGCATACGCATGACAGCAGTACACATGGAATTTTAGTTGGCCATGAAACAACTCTCTCAAGATAAACAGGTAATGAACAAGCCCTTTTAGGCTCTTCATCTCTGAGAACTGCCTGCTGAACTGGTGTATAGAGTCAATGTGTGTGTGGGTCAGACTCACAGTTTTTCACAGCGTAGGCCCGAGGTTCCTTCAGGGCAGGTACAGGTGTTATGGGGACCACATGTGGCTCCGTGCTGACAGGGGGGCACGCAGGGGGTGGTCACTGCTACATACAAACATACACAGGCACACACAAACACACAAACCACACACACATGCACACACAAAATTACCAAAATATTGGTATACTAGTTTTCGTACATCAAATCTTTCATAAATAAATTTTACAATTCATTTATAGGACCCATATTAAAATGGCGATATGAATTCAGTTTGCCTAGGTCTCTCTCACCTGTTTCACACTGAGTCCCTATGAAGCCAACAGCACAGCGACACCTGTTGAGGCCAACACACATTCCTCCGTTGCGACAAGGCTTCAGACACTGTACAGGCTCTACACGCACACAGACATACACACGGACACATACAGAGGGTCAGTATTGATAGCATGTATGTTTTTAGATATACGTCCGAGTGACCTAGCGGATTAGATTAGAATGCACAGGAGCTAGTCATTGAAAATCTGTCTGTCTGTCACCAGGATAACTGAAAAAGTTGTGCATGAATCTGGATAAAATTTTGTATAGTTGTTGGAAATAACGAACGGAAGAAGTGATTAAGTTTTGGTGCATTTCTATAGCCTATAAGTAACACAATCATACTTAATCACCAACTTGCTGATAGATCGCTGAGCGCTTACCGCGGATGCTGGGAAATGTAGTTGGCTTGTGCTGAGCATGTTCGCCGGTGGTGTCACTTGCAATTACGCTACTCTATGAACACTTGCATTGATAATGGGTATCCGCAAATAATGCTAGCACTAAAAGTACTATTTTTTTTTTTTACCACTACGTTGCAGGTTTGCAATCTCTGAGTGCTTCTAGTCTTGTAATCTACTTTTGCTCACTCACTACTAGTCAGTAATCAGTAGTTGGATTATTCTTGACAAGTAATTGTAGAAACACTGCTCAGATTACATGTAATCTGTTATTACCCTAACCTGGACTCAACATATCCATGTCAGTAGGGCTGGCTCTGTGGCACGGTTGGTTACACCGCTGCATCCAAACCCATAAATAGTCATGTGCCTGTGGCTTAGTCCACAGCACACACAGCACTGTGAGATTGTTTCTCCCCACAGTGATATACTGCTGGTCCGGTCGTCCCCCATCTTTCATCCCCCTTTCACACTCGCTGTCAATAAAACGAGAAAATGGCGATTGCGCCTAAAAAATTACTTGTAAAAAACAACATGCGAGTAATTCACCTATCTGGCAGCGGGCTCCCTGCCAGCCTCCGACACAGGTACATTTGTTGATGTCCACACACCGCCCACCGTTCTGACATTCTGGAGTGCAGAGAGCTGGATAGACAGACAGGTAGGCACTCTCAAACTTCTGTTCACCAATCTATCTATTTATCAATCTATCCATCTCTTTGTTTCTGTGTATGCTTAGGAAGTGGTGACTTTCGGCTTAGTTTGACTTGATATTAAATGATTTGAAGATATGGTGGATTGCCCTTGAGGGGGCCACTGCCTGATGTGGGACACCTAAGCTCCAGTGGCTCTGGCTCCTCCCTAAACTAATGAATGTCAGTGAAACTATGGTAAAAACAAACTATGGTAATATGTCTAACATTAGGTTTGACTGTTCAACAATACATTTTGCTGTCCTACATTAGGCAACTGACGGTCCTACATAACGAAGTTGCAAAAAATGGCCCACATCCATCCTGTAAAACTACTTTTTTACAAATGATCTGCGACAGTGCTTAGTTTTCCAGAGATCCGAATATGAATGGAGCAATACCATACATTACCACCAGAAATTGTGGGGGTTGGTGTAGATGTTTTCCTATTCATGAAAATCAACCAAGAAGAGTGTTCATTCTGATTCTTTGACTACAGCTCTTCATTCCACTTCCTTAACACATGCGTGGCTTTATGGGGATGCAGACTCACGCAAGAGACATTGGGGTCCGGTGTAGTCGGAAGGACACTGGCAGTTGTTGGGTCCCACACAGCGGCCACCGTTAGCACAAGACAGCTCACACACAGCTACGCACACAAAAGTGAAGACGATTAGTAATCACAGATTGGTGTAATGGGTGTTAAATGACACCACGGGGAGGTGTGGGGTAAAACTTCACGTGCAACGAGTATGGTAGGTTTGAATCAGATCACGTGGAAAGTGAGAGTCCCCAGAATGCAACAGGAGCAACAGGGGCTGGGAGGAGTAGACACCCTTACCTAGGGAGATACTGCATACACGGGATTATATAGACTTTTATAAATCCATTTATTTTAACATGTCTACTCAGTGGGAACACACACCTACTGCATTATTTAAAACAGATAGTGGTAAGTTGCGGTCTACTATTCCACACCCAAATGCTCTCGTGCAGATCTGTGACCCACAAACACATGATTTAATAATCAGTGCAACCCGTTTTTTTCTCATTCCTTTTGGAATAACTAGTAGAAGCAGCCAGCCTATTGGTCCAGAAGAATATGTGGCCAATCAGTGAGTAACTTCAAGTGTGATTTTGACTGTGATTTTGACTGTAACAATATTTATACAAAATGGTGAACGAAGCGAGGGGGGCAGTGTGTAACTGGTCACAGACTGACATCTAGTGGTCAGATTTTGACCTGGTGTGTGTTTTGTGTCCTCGTACCACGGTCCACTACCTGACTTTACCTAGGCAAAAGTCTCGCACCATCATCCATTTAAAAGTCTTCTATTATTGATACACCCATGGTAATATGCTATCAATCGCCAGCAGATGGCAGCCTAACTACGTCCATTGTATTTGTCCCTATATAATGAACGTGAAGTGCTAAGGTATACCACTTGACCGTACATATACGTATAGCTATTAGTAATCTGACACATTACTATTTCCAAAGCAGTAATCAGAATAAAGTTTACTTATTTTGTAATTACTTTGTTTCATAATACTCCCCATTTACCTAAACCCAGGCGTTCACTACACTGTGCGTTTTTTTTTTTCATTCGCAGCAAAAGCTGCTGCTCAAAGTGTAAATGCTAATGTTAAAAGTTTGCTGCTCACGATTCAAAACAGATATAAAATCACCTTTATCCAAGCTTCAATTTATGCACTAAACCCAAGGAAGAAATTTAAATATTTTTAAAAATACATTTGCATTTTTTTTATGGCAGCACTGTGGTGCAGTGGTTAACACTGCAGCTTCACAGAAGGAAGGTCCTGGGTTTGAATCTCAGCCCGCCAAGGTACTTTCTGTGTGGAATTCACACGTTCTTCCCGTGTCTGCGTAGGTTTTCCCATGACCAAAAGCATGTTCTAGTTAACCTGCTCCAGGCTATGCCCCTGGCCAAGGCACTGGCTCAGAATCTGGAGTTGGTACCTTTACCTTTATTTATATAAAGTGCCTTTACCTTTGTTTATTATTTTAGCAGTTAGTAGCTATTAAGTATTAATGAGATAGTTAGTATACTATCGAGTAATGTATATATTCATTCAGTTCCTGTGGTTTCTGGCTATGACATAGTCCTTATCCAGCCTTGTATCATTTCTGAATAAAAGGCATCTTCATTGGTACCCGTATGGCAGCCTGCCCCTGTCCAGCCCGCAGGGCACTGACAGATGTTCCAGCGCATGCAGGTTCCTCCGTGGGCACAGGGGGGCGTACACATAGCTACACATACAACAACAACAACAAAACAGTATTGGAAGTCTGTAGTCACAGAGAGAGTAATAATACTTTTTTAACAGGGTTAAAATGATTTGAATACCTTGACAGTCTCTTCATGAGTTGGTGTCATGTTGGCATGGTGAAGTCGCTGCTTAATCACTTCCTTGTGGGCGTTTACCAGGGGTGGGGAACCGGGGGGCTGGGTGCGGCCCACAGGCCGCCGGTTCCCTCGGCCCGCTACACCCTGTCATTTGGCCCATGGAGCAATTCCTAAATTATATATTAAAAATATTTTAAAATAAATTGAAATACATTTCGCTGAAGTTGGCTGAGCACACACAAACTGCGCACTGAGCATCGCATCCACACTCTTCGGCGATGATTGATGCTGAAATACATGTAGACACACACAGACAACGGGGCGTCCGAGAGCATGCATATGGACTCAAGTGGAAGTTGAGTCCATATGCCAATGTCAAGCAGCACAACATCTTTTTATTTTGAGTACGGAGTACGGAGGAGTAGCAGCAGGGAGTCGACTGGAATACGGATATGCATGGCAGTCGGATTACAATACTTTGGGAAGTCTATGTGGGACGCAGAAAGTTTGGCAATATCCCGGGGAGACCCCGCAATAACTGCTGGATACTGTATTGCAAGCGTGTGAGACATACGATCACGCCGACAGAGCCGTTCCGATCGCAGGACAACTTGACATCCAATCTCCTTGTCTCAGCGCGCAGGTAAAACACAGCACAGTAAACATGAGTGAAAAATCACATTCAATATACGCTGTGTACTCTGCGGCCCTTGGTAGATTTTATAAATTTTCAAACGGCCCTTGATGGGAAAAAAGGTTCCCCACCCCTGATGTACACCCTCTCGCAAGTGTGGGATTATCTCCAATAATGGCCCCCGGAGGGGGATAAGTCAGGCTGGCAGAACACCGGCCAGAAAATAGGGGCCGACTTTTGTTTTTGCCCGAGGGTCCGTGGATCAAGCGGGCGCCGTCAGTCGTCAGACACACACTTCCAGGCTGCCACTCCTGTTGGCTTCCGTCATGTGTTACTAGATTCATGTCTTTGATGTTGGGCACCCACGGGAATTCCTCGTGGGTGCTCATCAATCCCCGTGGGTGCCTGAGCTCCGGAGCACCCCCGAAGTCGGCGCCTATGGGCCAGACCACACCCACAAGGAAGTGATAAAGCAGGGGAGTCACCATGCCAACAGGACACCAAAAAGTGAAGAAGGTCACAGAACAGCGGCCAAAACTGTCGAGGTATGATAAAAACTTAACCCTGTCATTTAAAAAGAACGGTTACACGTCTCCATTTCGACTCCCCTGAGTTCCGACGTCGAAATGGGGAGTGCCCCCCCAAAAAGAACATATAATATAGTATTTGCTCTGACAGTATGAACATTGTCAATATTTACAGAGAGAAGCAGTTCAAATAGAAAATTCCTTTGCTGGACCAACTTACAGCCAACATGTGTTGTGTGTTCATTGATTTGTATATGGTTGGAAATTTCAAATGCAAACTTGATCATATTTCGTATTCTTCACAAAAACAGGTTGAAAATAGCACAGCACCATCTCCTGAAGACATCGCAGAAAAGTGGGCGAAGGGAGGATAAGTCCCAATGCTGCCTGTATCTGTGAACTAAGTCACTGGCACCATACATGAGCTGGATGCAGGTGTCTTACCGACAGCGCCACAGAGCGATCACAATACTTGTATCATGATATACTCCACATGGATTCCTATGGCAGCCCATAGAACCCTATATAGGAAAATGCTGAAATTTGGCACACTCATTCTAGTCGGTATCAGCATTGCTTACACCAATTCCCAGGTCTCCAGCCCCAACTCTATAGCGCCACCAATGGGCCAAAGTTGCACATAATTTCACATACGTTTATGGCTGTAACTTCTGAACCGTCTAGCCGTTCGTCAAAAACTTGGTATCTCTGGATTCCTTAGATCAAACCGAATTCAACACACTACATGACATCAATCCCGCAAAAATAGATTCCCTGCCATTTGGAATTATGTGAAAATCACTTAAAATGCTACTCCCTCGCAAATTTCAAGACCCCAGCTCAAAAGCTCTTGTTTCACCAGCAGTTCAAAGTTTTATTTACATTTCTCTATGTAACTTCTGAGCAGTATGTCCGATATTCTAAATCTTTTAATGTGCATATTGGTTTTTTGAAGCTTAAACCAACCCATCCAATGAAGACATGCCAAAATCAACTGCATGTCCATTACAGAGTAGTTAATGATTAGAAATTATTTTGTCACTTAGAGTGTGGCTAGAGTGTAACTTGCCGGCATTCTCTCATTGGCTGGCCAATGTCAGTGTGAC